>PVHX01002953.1:22948-66089 GCA_004024805.1 Geosciurus inauris | reverse complement strand
TACTCTCTCTTGAAACCCAGCAGCCACACTCTGAGAAGCCCAAGCCACACACATACCCCCTCCCTTCTAATGAAAGCAATAGGTTCTTTTCTGCATAAACCATAGTGGTTCACACCACACACATGGAGTGGAACCAATTTCTCACTATGGTTGTGTATTGGTTAAGAGTATAGGATCTTGGGGTTGGGATTGTGGCTCAGTGGTAGAGCGCTTGCCTTGCATGTGGGAGGCACTGGGTTCGATCCTCAGCACCACATAGAAATAAATGAATAAATAAAGGTCAATCAACAACAAAAAATATTTAAAAAAAAAGAGTATAGGATCTTGATGCAAATCCTAGTCATTCCATGTATTATTTGTCTGAACTTGAGCAAGGAACTTTTCTTTGAGCCTCAAATTTCTTGTCTGTAAAATGAGGAGGGCAATGCTCAACTGCCAGGGCATTGCAAGGATTTGATGATGTACTTAATATAAAGCCCTAGGGCAGTGGAAGGACCTGGTAAGAACCCACTTTTATGAGGTGTTATTATTAGTGTTATCTGATCACAGTGGTTGGTACCAGGGAACCATCTGCTTCCTGGGGTTTGGTATTAATTTTTAAAAATATTTTTAGTTGTAGATGAATACAATACTTTTATATAATTTATTTACATGTGGTGCTGAGGATCGAACCCAGTGCCTCATACATGCTAGGCAAACACTCTACCACTGAGCCATAACCCCAGCCTGGTATTAATTTTATCTCTCAGGATATATGCTGTGCCAAACTGTTTTACACAGGTCCTACTGAATGCCCTCTTTGGGGAAGTAGAAATGCAAAGTAAACATACAGAGGTGGGTCCCTTCACCTCCAAGTGATTCAGAAGACACTCAATGATTCTCTGGCCTTGACACACAATGACCCCAGTGTCAAGAAGTCTGGGATCCAGGAGTTCAGGTATAATGAAGTCCAGTGCCACCCCCAAGTCCCAGATACCCCTGCATGAAACCTCTGTTATTAAAGGTCATCTGTGGCACCTTTTTTTCATGATATACCCCAGCCTGGATAATGCACACTGAAACAGAAGAGGCTGTCCACCAACTCAGGCTTGTCTTACTGGCAAAGAGACAATGACTGGAAGAAGGAAGCTGCAGTTCTACCAACCTGGGCATCCTGTCTCATGAGAGCATCATCCAGGAAATTCCCCTCATCTCTGCCACCCTGAGAATGAGAAAAACAAAGAGAATGAGAGAGCGTTCATGAAGATTCTTGAAAACAAAGAAAGAAGGCCCAGGAACCCAAGGACACAGTAATGAAACTATAATGCCACCAGGGCTGTAACTTCAGGCCTAGGGAGGCAGGAAAAATGTCCTCTGTGCTTGCACTGCTACTATGGCTCTGATCTCTGTGTTTTGTTTTTGTTTTTATGATATTGGGGATTGAGCCCAGGAGCACTCAACCACTGAGCCACATCCCCAGACCTTTTTTTTTTTTTTTTAATATTTTATTTAGAGACAGCATCTCACTGAGTTGCTTAGGGCCTTTTGCTAAGTTGCTGAGGCTGGCTTTGAACTTGTGATCCTCCTGCCTCAGCCTCCCAAGCTTCTGAGATTACAGGCATGTGCCATCATGCCTGGCTTGGGTTTAGTTTAGGAGCAATTTGAAGTGATAGTAGAATATCCAAAAGGAAGCATCTAAAAAGCAGTGAAAAACACGAGCCTCACACTCAGGACAGAGGGAAGGGACAAAGCTGGAGGTCATGTGAGGTATTTTGAGCTTTGTCTTCTCTTGTTGGCAGCCCTGCTCCCACCCTAGCTCAGTCCTGCTTTAGGTCTCATCTGGAACACAGATGCAACTTCCCACCTGTCTCCCAGCCTCGAGTTCTTTGCCCCTGTTGATCCCACACACTATGATGACATTCCTCTTTTTGAAAACACAATTCTAATCACATCCCTGACCCATCGCCACCATCATCCCATCAGCTGCTTCTCCCAAACCTCCTCCCTACTACTCTCCAGACAAAAGAAAAACTCCTCCCAATGTAAAGTGCACAGTCCATCCTTCCAGTCTGCTTCTAGAATGACCAGCCTGAATATTGAGCCAATCATCCTGACTATTCAGCCAATGTGTTTCCTGCCTCCTTGACTTATTTTTGTTGTTCTTTCTGTTCTTCCTGCCTGGGATGCACCCACCCACAGCTCTGCCTCTTGGAAGTCCAAGATCCCGTAAATCTTCCCTGAACCAGCACCCCTGCCATGAAGGTTATTCTCTGTTTCTGTACCCAAATTGTCTCCTTGAGTCTTCCTCTTGCTATGTGCCTCTTCTTTGGTATTTAATCTTTTCTTGCCTTATAGCAACTTGTATACCAGATATATCCCCTTATGACCACATAAACTCTTAAAGCACAGTTATCTTCATAACCCTTAATACACAGAGTGATAGGGGTACCCGACATGGATTTGGGACTTTTGAATATTGAGTTAAAGTAGAACAAAAGAGCATTCAGGACTAGTCAGGGTCTCTGGAAGAGAAATAAAAAATAGAGAGGCCTGAGAATACCACTGGGAATATCCACATTTGGGGTTGCCAAAAGGATGAGAAAACATGGTAAAGGGGATGGACAGTGAGCATGTCAGTGAAACCCATCTCTCATCAGAAGCCAGAGACAGGTGGAGACTTACAGCCGACAGAGACACCAGCACTCGCTGGAACATGAAGGATGTGTCTGAGCAAATGTCATCTTCAAGGCTCCGTCCATATTCTAGCAAGAGAGTGAGATTAGCTACATGAGAATAAAAAGTCCTGTCCCACCCCATGTCACCTTCCGGGGAGTGCTGTTCCTCCAAGAACAGCCTGTTTCCTCAACAGCTCCTTTCAAAGTTTTTCCCCTGTACACAGTTTTTTAAAAGCTAAACTCTGATGAATAAGATAGAGTCATTACAGTAGAAAGGAGGTATTTCTGTTCCTTAAGAGAGGGAGTAGAGAAGGAGGGCCAAAACCCTCTCTCTGGTTCCTATTGTCCAGAGCTGTGTTGAGAAAGTGGTTGAATGGCAGCTGTGAATGGCACCACATCACAGCTTTTTCTCCATAGCCTGGAGGCATCCACAGCAGCCTTTTCTGAAGAGGTTCTGGGAGGTCTCCTACGAGGGGCTCTAACCCTCCACAGTCCTCAGGGGACAGACCTGTGTGGGACGGATGTGGGGGTCAGGGCATTAAGTCCAGACTCCCAAGGTTTAGAATCCCCACAAGCTCTTACTGTATTTTCTTTCTACAAAAGAAATATATGTTGACTGCAGAGAACTTAGGGAAAAATAAATAAAAAAGAGGAGAGGAAACTCCACCATAATCTAATCACCCAGAAATAATAATCACTGATGACATTTTGGTAAAAATACTTTCTCATTTCCCTCCTACATACACGTATTATTTTCTTTTCTTAAAAATGGTATCGTAGCATATTATTTTTTTTACTTGTGTTTTTTCACTTATCTGTATACCATGTCACCTAATGTAATTTAATAATTTTTGCAATGTAAGTTTTATTGACTATCACAATAGTCCATTGTGTAAGTGCGCCATATGTTGTTCAGCCAATCTACAACAACTGAACATGTTTAGCTGATATAAAAAATACTGAATAAACACCATGGAATCTAAACCTTTGTGAATTTTTTTCTATTTTTAGGGCCAAAAAGGCATACATTTTTTAGTGTATATTTATTTATTTAAAGTAAAAAAAATAATGTACTCAGATACTGTTTTTTTACATGTCGTTGAGGTAAAATATGTATGTAGTGATATGCAAAAATTTTAAGTGCACAATTCCAGGAATCTTGGCAAATATGTGTCACCAATATAAACATAAATCTATCAAGAGGGAGCATTTCTGTTGTAGAGGCAAGTACTTTTTAAAAAGAATTTTCCTCATATTGTCTTCTGGAGGTATCTAAGAGGGGAATAAGTGACCAGCATTCTGAGATGGATGGATACGGTCCAGAGTAGAGGTCAGAAATTGGGCCAGTGAACTCCTCTAGACCATTGCTTAAAATGCTAGGAATCACTGGTATCAGCATTTTTTTTTTTTTTTGTACTGGGGATTGAACCTGGAAGTGTTTTGCCACTGAGTCACATTCCTAGCTGTTTTTATTTTTTTTTAATTTTTTTATTAAAAACAATTTTATTAGTTGTTTATGGACTTTTCATGTTATTCATTTATTTATACGTGGTGCTGAGAATCAAACCCAGTGCCTCACACATGTGAGGCAAGTGATTTACCACTGAGCTACAACCCCAGCTCTCTTTTTACTTTTTGAGTCAGAGTCTCACTACATTGCTTAGGACCTCACTGATTTGCTGAGGGTGGCCTCAAATTTGCATTCCTCCTGCCTCAGCCTCCTGAGTCACTGGGATTATAGGCATGTGCCATCATGCCCAACTGCTGCCAGCATTTTGAACAACCACCTTTGGTTCTTTGCTTGGTTATAAGGGACAACTTTCCAATGTTTAGGGTAACAAAAACACTGCACTAGAAGTAGCCTAAGCAGAGTGGTGTCATTCCCTAAGAAGTCTTAACCATGCCAATAGCTAGTCATTTGCCTGGACAGGGGTCTGCTTCAAAGCAGAGTTTGGATCCCTCATGGTCAATGTGTCAAAGAGAGGAGTCCAATCACTGGATAACTACTTGCTGCCAGTCTCGTTCTCAAATCACAGTAAAACATCAGCCAGGGCCATGAAGGATGCTACATACGCTGCTGGTAAGTCTGGCTGATGCGGCGGATCTCCTCTGGGGTCCGGGAGGCCAGGATCTCAATCAGGCAGCCCTCATCTGTGCCAGCTCCCTAAACACGAAACCAGAGGGGAGTACAAGCCAGTTTACAAGGTTGAAGTATAATTTTTACATTTTTATGTATCAGCTAAAAATAAGATAAAACAAAATAAAAGTAAAAAATTGAATCCCAGACACAGAAGGAATACAGCTATGAGACTGCAGAGAAAAATACAAACCCCTGGGTTCTAGCGATAGGATTTATCTTTTAATTATCCTACCCCAAACCCAATGTGTTTACCAGATCATTATTAGTAATAACAAATAGTTATAGAATGTTTATCATGTGTTGGTTACTGTGTCAGGGTAGATATCATTTCTGCCCTCCGAGGGCTTAATCTTCCCTTGACCTCTTTTATTTTCTTCCCTGAAAGCCAAATCTTCTGGCAAAGACTTTGTTACTTTTTTGCTTTCCCAGAGCCTCACCCTGAGCCTTCCACAAGACCAAGTGTTTATTGAGATGGCTACAGAGGGTAAGTATATTTTCACACTTGAGTCATTGAAAATCAGTAGAATGGGGATAGGGTACTGTGTAGATTGACTGGTCGTGTAGATAGGCCAAGAATTCTTTTGTCAGTTCTAAGCAGAGAACTGTCACAAAGTTCCATGCCTCAAAAGTAGCTAGCACAACAAGAAAGTTTCTAAAATTGCATCAAAAGTACAACTATAATCATTGCTATTGGGGGTGCAGCCCAGCTGTTGGGTACATGCTTAGCCTGCATGAGGCCCTAGGCTGGATCCCACCACTGCAGACAGACAGGCAGTTCAAATCACTCCTACTAGGCCACAAGAAGAACCAAATGATTTCCTAACTTTTTTTTTTGTACTGGAGATGTAACCCAGGGGTATTTTACCATTAAGCCACATCCCTACCCCTTTTTATTTGAGTGTGTGTGTGTGTGTGTGTGTGTGTTTTGAGACAGGAACTAAGTTGCTTAGGGCCTTGCTAAGTTGCTGAAGCTGGCCTCAAACTTGTGATCCTCCTGCCTCAGCCTCCCAAGTTGCTGGGATTACAGGTGTAAGCCACCATGCCTGGCTGATTCTCTAACTTTGTAGAAAAACAATTTTAAAATTAAAATTGCTGAAATATTTTTAAGTTGTCATAATGAGGGGAAACCTTTCTCCTATACTTCATGCTCCCCACTATCAGAAGGACTCTCCCACAATTTCTTGAGATAGTGAGTCCATGTTGGTACTAATGGCTCTCAGGGCACGAGGGGAGGAGCACAACCTTCATGGCCCTTCGTAGCTCCTGCACATCATACAGCACTGTGGGCGTCATCATGCCTATGATGACCTGCTCGAACTTGCCACTCAGTTCTGATTTCAAGTCATCCATCAGGTCCTGCAATGAGAGAAAGCAGCCCTGCTTAGTTGTAGCAGTAACAAACCAGCCATTCTCCAAGGGTAACCCCGTATGTGTGGAGTCTCCAAGATCCTTCCAGGAGGCAAGCAAGGTCAAAAACATCTTCACAATCACACTAAGACATTATTTGCCTTTTGCTGTCATTCTTTCAAGAGCATACAGTGGAAGCCAGGCGCGGTGGCTCAAGCTTGTAATCCCAGCACTTAGGGAGGCTGAGACAGGAGAATCGCGAGTTCAAAGCCAGCCTCAGCAACGGCGAGGCGCTAAGCAACTCAGTGAGACCCTGTCTCTACATAAAACACAAGACAGGGCTGGGGATGTGGCTCAGTGGTCAAGTACCCCTGAGTTCAATCCCCAGTACCAAAAAAAAAAAAAAAAAAGAGCATACAGAGGAGTTTTCTCAAGATTCCATATCTATAAATCTACAGTTGTGTCAAAGGCTATTCAAATACTCCTCACTCATCCAACTGCCCATCTACACAAGACCAGATTTTCTTCATATACCTCAACCAAAACCACATATTGCAACAAACTAAATGCAGAAGCAGATACAAGAATCCAGCCATCTCATGAAGCTGGACATTAAGGAGATTTGTAAAATGTTAAATAATGCCCATCTTCTCACCACATTTTTTTGAATAGCTATTTCTCATAAAAATGTTAGAGTAGCAAGTAATATATTTATTATTTTTGATAAGTTAACTATATATCTTAAAATGTCATATTTTATTTCTAACATGGCCAATAGATATAACCCACACAAATGTAAAAAGGCCCCAATTAATTGAAGAGTGTGAGGAGGTTCTGAGACGAAAACACTTGCAGACACTGAAATGCATTGTTTACTTAATAATATATCAGGAATATATTTCCAAGCCAGTATTTGCCTATGACATTTTTAACAGCCACAGAAATTTCTACACATGTACTATGTTCCAAGTTTCTATTTTTCTACTGTTATATATGGAAGATATTGAGTTGTATCTTTGTGATCATCTGTGATTATTTTTTAAGGCTTGCTTTCTAAGAAGAAGTGTCATTATTTGGATGATGAACCAAATTCTAAAGGCATTTATTCTCATTTCCTTCTAGAACAGGTCAGGGAGTTTAAGAACCTGCTTAAGATCAACTGACAATGAGGGACTGAGCTGCTATTCAAATCCAGCTCTCTGATTCTCACAAGCCCAGTCCCACCACATTTTTATGCCAATCTCTTGTGGCTATTTTTATGCTACATCCATGCACACTGAATAAATGAACAAATAAATTAGTACTTGGTCGATCTGTTAATGTTGGTCATTTTAACAAACTTACCATCAGGTTGACGGTCAACCCTGAAAGCGTGTGGCAATACCACTTTGGTCTCAAGTTCACTCGTCCTGTGCACAGCCATGCCTATTAGTTAGTGCTCATTCAATTTCTTTGGAAATGGAGAAGAGTTTAAAATGTTCAGAAGATACAGCCACTCTGATCATGGATGCCCCATTCCTACAGGGACGCCCAGAGTTTGCAAGCAGGTGCTGTGGACAGCAGCTGAGCCAGCCCTGCCCTACCCAGCTGTGAGCTTTGAGAAGCAGCCTCAGTTTGCTTGGCTGTGAAATCTCCCAAGGACAGGCAAACTTGCCATTGAGTCACTCTACTCTGAGGTCTAGAGACACTCATTGATGATGTTTCCTGGATAGCCATACTCATGGCTGTTCTAAAGTGATGGGGAGACTTGATAGAATGATTCTAGTGAATGATTAAATGAAAATAAAGACTAGAGAGTTCCTGAGGGATGTGGGATTCAAATCAAGAGGGGGAAAATGTGGTGAGTGAACACTCTCTCGATTCATAAGCTACAACATATACATACATATACATAGATGAACACACATAAAGCCCTGTTCTAGAACTTAAAAGGGTGTTCTTCAACTGAGGTTCGTTGAAGGAATGAACATATTCTACAAATAGATTTATGTGGAAGATTCAGGACACTAAGTCCTAGAAGAGACTATTTAAAACACACTAGATTTGAATATTTTAGTCAGTTTGGCAAATTTTCATCTGTAGGACCAGGAAAGCAGCTCCGGAAGCTCAGCCTTGCCTGATGCTCAGAAAGGTATTGGTTGAAGACATAACCCCAGATCCTGTGTCAAGGACTTTGTCTAAAAGGATCAAGCTTGGCCTTGTTGTCTGACTCAACAGCTCCCTGAAATCACTTCTTGATGAGCATAGTAGAAAGCACCAAGAATATCTTTTTTTTTTTTTTTTTTTTTTAAATATTTTTTAGTTGTTGATGGACACAATGTCTTTATTTTATTGCTTTGTATGTGGTGCTGAGGATCGAACCCAGGGCCTCACGCATGCGAGGCAAGCGCTCTACCGCTGAGCTACAATCCCAGCCCAGCACCAAGAATATCTTTTTAAAAAATTTCTTTAGAAAAAACTTTTTTCAGTGCTGGGAATTGAACCCAGGGGTGCTCTATCACTGAGCCACATTCTCCAGCCCTTTTTATTTTTTACTTCAAGACAGTCTCACTAAGTTGCCAAGGCTTGCCATCCTCTTGCCTCAGCCTCCAGAGTAGATGAGGTTACAGGCATGAGCACCCAGGCAATATTAAATGTTTTAATTGACACTTAGTAATTATAATACAGGGTATAGTGTGACATTTCAATTCATGTATATAATTACCAAATCAGCATATCTATCACCTTGGACATTTATTATTTTTTTGTGTTTGGAACATTCAAAATCCTCTTAGCTATTCTGAAATATTCAATTAATTGCTGCCAATCATAGTTATACTTCTGTGCTACAGAACATTTGAATTTATTTCTCCTCTCCAGCTGTTCCCAGATACCCATCCTTTCTTCATCCCTGCCTTCACCACATACTTCCCAGACTCCAGACTCTAGTAACCACTGTTTTCAAGAACTTTTTTTTTTGTACCAGGGATTAAACCCAGGGCACTTAACCACTGAGCCACATCCCTAACCCTTTTTTTATATTTTATTCAGAGATAGGGTCTTGCTGAGTTGTTTAGGGCCTCACTAAGTTGCTGAGGCTAGTTTTGAACTCACGATCCTCCTGCCTCAGCCTCCAGAGCCTCTGGGATTACAGGTGTGTGCCACCATGCTGGGCTCAAGAACATCTTTAAACAAGATGAAGATCCATCTTTTAAAACACAGTACTTCAGACATGTACCTCTGGGAGAGGTCCTACTTCCCTGCTGCCTGACAAATCCCATCACCCAAACAGAGCAGAGAGACTGCCCCTACCCTGCCGATGCTGCTCTTGTAGGCTGTTCGGATTTCCTGGCGCTGGGCCGTGTTGCGGTAGGCGAGGACTCCGATGATGGCATCTTCATCGGTGCCTGGGAGTAAGGTGGTGACAGTTAATGACTGATTTGAGAAAGAAATGGGAGAATGGGTTCCTCTGTAGACACTAGAGTTACTCCAACCGTGGCTGACAGCTTACTAAGAAAAAAGGTCCTTGTTCTGAGCATTTGTCTATTTTATTGGAATACAGACAGAAGTTTAAGTTTTACCTTTTTAATTAGCAGAATAGTTAACTTCTCTAAGTGTTAGTTTCCTTATCTATAAATGTGAACGATTAGAATACTTCCCTCATTGGGTCACTGCAAATGCTAAATAAAATAAGTGAAGAACTTAGCACAAAATCCAGCACCTACTAAATACTCAATAAACATCAACTAGGATAATTCTTCTCCTCTAGAATTCTTCCCATGTCTTTCAGATCTGGTATCTGTCTTCTGTGTTTTTGCTTTTTCTGTTTTTCCTCTATCATTTTCTCTGCCTTTTGAAACAGTTCAAACTTGTATTTAATTTCTTGGATTGGGTGTTTCTCAGAGTTTAAACTGTCTGCTACTGCATTCGCTGTTTAAAACCCTGTGATTGTGATTTTCATTTCATTGAAGCTATCTTTCTCCATCTGCAACGGTTTCCTTTTTAAAACTAATGACAAATCCCCATGATACAATACCTTAACCAAACTTAAAGTTAGAAATGTTCCAAGTTTTGCTTGCCTGTTGCTTGCAGTAGCTTTTACAAGGGAACTTTATGCTGATTTTCAAACTGGCTCCTCATCTTTTTATCAGCTGAACAATTGGTAACTTCTCTACTTCCTCTTTGTTTATGCTTTAAGGGAAGTTATGATGGGTTACAAGAGTGTTTCTACTGAAATATTTTGGAAAGAAATGAAAAAAATATAGGTTTACCATATTTATTCTTTGAAAGATTAGAGATCTGGAAAAGTGTGAGGTATGGGGAGAAAGCTATAGAAATTTAAGTTCACATACATTAGGCGCCTACGTTCTGTTGTGTAAAAATAAAAAAAGATCAGACATAATCATCTTTTTCTCTTTCAGAACTGTCAGCTAGGGGAGAAAGTTTCTTACCTTTTGTTCACCTCTTATTTCTGTGAAAGACTCCACCCTTCCTCCAGTTGGCCAAGTTTGAATTCTCAAATTAGCTTTGATTTTTTTTAAGGTACCTCCATATTTAAATTTCCTGCCAAGTCATGCAAAAAAAACAACAACCACCACCTTTTCTCTCGCTCTCCCCCTCTTTTTTTTTTTTTTTTTTGCATTCATGACCTCTTTTTGACTCTTGGCACTCCTATTCCAATTAAGGATTTCAGGGTTTCTTCCTAGACATCTGTAAAAAGCTAACCAATAGTTTTACTTTCTAATTAGTCTTATCAGAGTCCTGCCAGATTCATTTTCCTAAAAGGAAAAGCACAACATGTTCCTTCTTGGAAATACACAATGGCTCCCCCTGATGGCTAGATTTCCCACAGGGCTGCCTCTGGCCTTGGAGGCTCTTTACAATCTCCCATTCATTCTCCTTTCCCACAGGAAAGGACACCAGGTGGCCACATTCACTGACTTAGCTCTTGAATGATTATTATATTCCACCCACCCATACGGCACCTCATTCTTGCAGGTTTCCTTCATTACGTCAATTGAGATGTCTCCCTCACCCCCTTCACTTAGCATCATGACTCTGGAACTTGTCTCCTGGTTAATGCCTTTAGGCCACATACCCCATATCTGTGATTCTACAGGTAGCTTTCTTTTTCGGTATTTATTTTTCACTTATTGTTTAAAAATGATTTTTAAATTTGTTCTTTTAGATATACATGGCAGTAGAGTGTATTTGGATAAAGAAAATGTGGTATATATGTACAGTGGATTATATGTACAATATATATGTATATATACAATGTATATATGTACAATATTACACAGCATTAAAGATGAATGAAATCATGGCATTTGACAGTAAATGGATGGAACTAGAGACTATCATGCTAAGTGAAATAAGAAAATCCCCCAAAACCAGAGGCTAAATGTTCTCTCTGATATGTGGATGCTAACCTACAGATGGCTTTCTAAGTAGCATCCCCGTGACCTCACTTCAGTTCTTGTCATCTCAGAAGGCTCCCAACCAGACTAGATCTGCTTTGCAGTACCTCCCCTCTGTGAGCCCCCTTTCCATGAGTGTACTGTGACTCTTCAGATCTCAGCTCATGCTCCTCCATTCACCTAAAACACATTCTTTCTCCCCCCCTTTTTTTTTTTTTGTGGTGCTGGAGATCAAACCCAGGTCCTTGTGCATGCAAGGAAAGTACTCTACCAACTGAGCTGTATCCCCAGCCCTCTCTCTTCTCTCTTTACTGAAACTCAACTTATCTCCCAAGACCCATCACAAATTCTACATCCTCCATGAAGTGTCCCTGATGACTCCAGTGACATGTAATCTCTTTGGGCTCCAATGGGATCTTATTTGTGTCTCTCTTGTAACTGTTTTACTATGAGCTGATCATAGCTCTTTTTGTGCCTATCTCAGTGATGCTAGCATCTACACACTATTGACCACCAAGACTGTTTTATAATCCTTTCTCCTCCAACAGTCCAACCTCTCATTGGCACACACAAAGCAACCACTGAAAAAAGGTTGACTGTGCCAAAGGTCTCCTAACTCTGGTTTTGAGAATCTCAGGTACCATGTAATATTTGTTCTAAATTATATTCACATTATATACCAAGTAATTAAGATAAACCTGAAAACAATAGGTGGGTCCAGTAAATTTTCCATTTCATTTGGAGGAGGAGGAGGAAGAAAAGGAGGAGAAGAGAAAGAGGAGGAGGAAGAAGCAAAAAAGAAAAAGAAACAAAGAAACAAACAACAAACAAACAAACTGAGAAGAACATATAGATTCAGGACAATATTCTTCTTAGAGGTGGGTAGCAGCATAACACAGGGGCCTAGACTCCAGCTATGAAGTCAGATGGCCTGAGATTACCTACCTGGAATTTCCTGGAATTCTGACTATATCACATACTGGTTCTGAGACTTTGGGCACGTTAACTAATTTCCCTACATCTCAGCCTCTCATAAGTAAAGCGAGCTGCTGTCAGGATTAAAACCAAATAATCCACGTAAAACATGTATGTTTAGGGGCTGGGATTGTAGCTCAGCGGTAAAGCGTTTACCTCACATGCGTGAGGCACTGGGTTCGATCCTTAGCACCACATAAAAAAATAAATAAATAAAGGTATTAAAAAAAATCGATATTTATGCCTCACACATAGTACAGCCTAATACATGTTGGCTGTTACGTTATTGTTGTTGTTACTATTAGTAGCATTAAAGGTACTTAAAATGAACTATTTTTGCATAGAAAGATGCCATGTTTGAGTGATTTTACCCAAATCGCAAAGAGATTCTGAGTAATAGTTAAGAACCAAGAGATGCTTCTCTAGCCCAAAGTGGGCCCTGACAAGGTCTTGGTAGTAGAGACTAGGCCAGGGGAGCTGCAGCGCTCTCCACCTCACTCTGCCCATAGGCATGAGGCCTTTGGCCCTCAGGGGGCTAAGTGAAGGATGGTGTCATGGAAGACACTACCAGCCTTTTCACATAAAATTCCTTATACTCATGCTGGTGCTGCTGCAGCTGTGCCTGTCGCCAAGTCCCAAGCAGAGGAACTCAAGGGGAAAGCTGAGCCGGCAAGCCTGAGCTGGATGCTGGGAGCTGCCTCTAGCAAGCCAGCCAAGGCTCAGTTGCACCATGTGACTTTGTCAGAGTTATTAGGCTTCTCTGGTTCTGTTTTCTGTCTATAAAATTGGGCTAAAATGACAGTAGCTGCTTGTACTAAGTCACAGGGTTGTTGTATCCATCCAATGGGATGATGTTTGTGGCGGTACTTGGTAAAGCTATGGCACTATACTAAGACCAGCACTTACTGGAAAACAAATCGATTTCTAAAGTTTTATACAGAGGTTCATGATATAATTCAAAGCGGCTTTAAACAACTGGGGAAATCTATAATGAGTGCAGTAGATTTTTAAAATTCTGTATTCAAGTAGGGAATTATTTAATGCCCTATCATCCAATTTGTCTTAAAAATCCAACTTGTTCCCATGGTGTTTCTTTCCTTTCTCTTCTATGGTGCTGGAAATGGAACTCCAGGCCTTGCACATGCTAGGCAAGTGCTCTACCACTGAGCTACATCCCAGGCCCCACTGTGTTTTCCTAAGGGGAGACCTACTCTCGGTTGCCAATACACATGGCATCCTCCCATGTGACTCTGATGTAAAATGCACAGGGGAGGAGTCACCTCCTGCAGGACACTTACCCAGCCCTTTCATGGCCTTCCTCAAGGTCTGGGCATCCTCAGCAGCATTGAATCCTGATGCAGCTTTGATGGTACCTCCTTTGGTTGCCTGAGAACACAGAGAATGATGTGACTGAGAAGCAGCATCTCACCAACACAGAAGCATCTCATTTAGCACATAGTTGCTGAGCACCTACCACGGCCCAGACTGTACGTTGAGGATACAGCAGTGATCATGAGGGGTGAGGCTCTTGCCCTAATGGAGCTGATGTTCCAGTTCAAAGGGACGCAGAAAGTAAACAAGCCAATAAATATACTATAAAGTGCTGGTGGTGGACGGGGGATGTAGCTTAATTAGTAGAGTACTTGCCTAGCATGCATGAGGCTCTGGGTTCAATCCCCAGCACCCACACAAAGTGCCTGGTGGTGAGAAGTGCTACAAAGCAGATATAAAGAGCCTGGATGGGCTGCTCAAATGAGTGACACTTAGGCTGAGAGCTGAATGACTCGAAGCAGGCTGACCATGCAGAGATGAAGGGAAAGTGTTACAGACAGAGGAAATAGCTACCGTTAAGGTCCTGAGGCTGGAAGTAGCTTCTAAGGAAGAATCAGAGGCCAGTGGGCTGAGTAGGCGGGATGGAGGTAAGTGGTACAAGAAGTTATACCATCAACTACACAGTGATCTCTCTCCCCCCCACCCTGCAAAAAAGGGGAAAACCTCAAATCTGAATCCAATCGAGCCTCTAGAGCCAAAAAAACACTATAGCAAATAGGAGAGGAAAATGTTAAAACATACTAAAGGATTGCAATCAGCAAAATCCAGACTAAGAAACACTACTTAACAAATGATTTAACAGCTATGACTATATCTCAGAGGTAGAGTGTTTTCCTAGCATGTGGTGCAAGGCCCTGGCTTCGATCCCCAGTACAGGAAAAAAAAAAAAAAAGATTTAGTTGCTTCAACAAATAAATTGCAAAAGGAATTAAAAAAGAGAGACAGACTGTAGTTTAAGAGATTAAAAAGACATATCCATAATCATGATTGTGTGAACCTTATTTGAATCCTGAATCAAACAATAAGAAAGGGAAAAAAAAGAGATTTATGAGACAATTGGAAATTTGAACACTGAGTTGATATTTAATGACATTAAGGTGTCTTGAGATTTTTAGATATGATAATGGCACTATGGTTATATTTTAATTTTTAAGAGGTTTACTCTGATAGAATTGAAATAACTTACAAATGAAATGATATTGGAAATATGTTTCCAAAGAACACAGGTAGGAGGAAGTAAGTAGAAATAAAATTGACGAGAGTTAATAATTACTGATAGGTATACCAAAGTGTCCTTATAATAGTTGTTTACTTTTGCATATGTTCAAACTTTTCCACAAAAAAAATTAAAGATTAAAGAAGGAAAGAAAATTAGAGAAACAGGCTGGGGTCTGGGCAAGGCGACCCTTCCAAGCTGGGGAAGGAGTTTGCATTTTATTCTAAGGGTAGGAGGAAGCCACTGCCAGGTTTTAAGCAAGGAGATGGGGCCATATGATCTGATCTGCACATTAAAAAGATCACTCAGGCTGCTGTCGGGATATGCAGACACCAGTTGAGAGTCTGGTCCATGATTGGGAGTGGGAAGTGTTGCTAGACTAGAGTGAAATAGCTAAGATGGAAATAAACAGGCAGATTCAGCACATGTTTTGGAGCAAAGGTGCCAGAACTTGCTGATGGGCTGATGTGGGAGGTGAGGAAAGAAAAGAATCAAGTATAACTCTCCATCATTTTCTCTGAGCATCTGGGTGGAGAGTGGTATTACTTACCCAGATGGGGAAAACTGGAGGAGGACTACCACGTTTGGGGTGCCAATGGGGGGTGGGATTTGAAAGTTCTATTTTCAAAATGTTAAGTTTGGGATGTCCATTAGGCATCCAAGTGGAGTTCTCAAAAGGACAGTTGGTTACACAAGACAAGTCTAAATGGCAAATCTAAAGTAATATATTTAGGTTACATCAGCATGTGGATGGTATTTGATGAGATGACCTCAGGACAAAGTAAAAGACAGAGGTCCTAGGACAAGCCTGGGTCTCTCCAACACTACAGGTCCAGCAGAGGGGAATCCATCAAGAATGACTGAGGAGCAGCAGCCTGGAGATAAAAGGAAATCCAGGAGAGTACGTTTTCTGGGGGATAAAGATGGAGAGGGTGATCAGCATCCACTGCAGAGAGAAGCTGAGTGGAAAGAAGCACAGGCATTGGTGTGGGATAGACCTGGGCTTGAATCACATCATTAATTCTTTCTATCTGTGTGGCCTTCACTTTCCTCACCTGTATATTGGGAATATATTAACTCACAGGGTATATCAACTTACAGGGTTGTTATAATAATGAAATAGGATAATTTTTTTATATATTTTGTTTTGTTGTAGATGAACACAATATCTTTATTTATTTTATGTGGTGCTGAGGATCGAACCCAGTGCCTCACGTATGCAAGGCAAGCGCTCAACCGCTGAGCCATAGCCTCAGCCCCGAAATAGGATAATTAAGGAAAGCACTTAGCTAGCACAGAAGCCCCCCACAAAAAAGCAAATACTAAGACAAAAAGAAATTAGATGGCTATCATCACTGCCGCTGCCATCATCATCATCATCATCGCCATCATCATTTAATATGGTTTTAACCATATTGCCACTATAAATACAACAAAGAGATTCTTTTGACTTTTTCTTCTAATATCCCTCAATGCCAAAGCAGAAACAAGGCAGAGTATTTGTACAAGGTGGTGAAACAGTGCAGAATAGAGCTAAAGAGCTTTTTAATAATTTAATTTGAGGGCTGGGGTTGTGGCTCAGCGGTTGATCGCTTGCCTCACATGCGTGAGGCACTGGGTTCGATCCTCAGCACCACATAAAATAAATAAAGGTATTGTGTTCATCTACAACTAAAAAAAAAAATTTAATTTGATCTAAGGACATAATATGAAATTTAAAGGAATTCAAGATTTTCATACCCTTAGAGTAGTTCTCTAGCAAACCAGATTTGAGTTGTATATGCTAGACTGGCTTGACCTGGACCTCTCTGGCCCACTGTGGCCACATCAAGCCCATCCAAGGCCCCGGGTCCACAAGACATGGGCCTCCTCTGTTGAAACGCCAGGCTTTCATGTCCTGGATATAGTCACTGTCCAGCACTCACTCATTACCCTCGCTCTATACAACTGACAGAGGAAAGTAGAGATCCATGACATCAGCCTCCTTGGGCACTGTTATCAGTTCAATTGTATCCTTCAGAAGACATGTTGGAGTCCTATCCCCTGGTACTGCAGAATGTGACTTTATCTGGAAACAGTCATTGCAAACATAGTTAAGATGCAGTCATGGGCTGGGATTGTAGCTCAGCGGTAGAGCACTTGCCTTGCATGCGTGAGGCCCTGGGTTCAATCCTCAGCACCACATACAAGGCAATAAAATAAAGACATTGCGTCCATCAGCAACTAAAAAAATATTTAAAAAAAAAAAAGATGCAGTCATATGGGGCTGGGTTGTGGCTCAGTGGCCGAGTGCTTGCCTCGCACGTGTGAGGCACTGGGTTCGATCCTCAGCACCACATAAAAATAAATAAACAAAATAAAGACACTGTGTCCATGTATAACTAAAAAAATTTTCAAAAAAGATGCAGTCATATAGAAACAGATATATAGTGCAACTGCAGTATAATGACAAAGGCAGAGACTGGAGTTCCACAGATACAAGTCAAAGAACACCTAAAACCACCAGGAAACCACCATAAGCTCAGAAGAGGCAAGGAAGGACTCCCCTGTAGGTCTCAGAGAAGCAAGGGCCATGCTGACACCTTGATTTTGGAGATGTGGCTTCCAAAACTGTGAGGCAATAAATTTCTATGATTCTAAGCCACCCAGTTTGTGGTATTTTGTTAGAGCAGTCCTCTGAACCTAATACAGGCACCTTACTTCTTTTCTTCTACTGTATATCAGTAATAATAAGCAAATTTGCTATCAAAATTCCAATATGGCCTAAGTTAGCCTTTGCCTCTCCATGAGACTGTGTATGTGTGTGAATGTGTGTGTGTTTGGGGTGCTGGGGGTTGAGCCTAGGGCCTCTCACATGCTGGGCCAAAGCTCCACCACTGAGCTCTAGCTCCAGCCCTGAGGCAGCTTTCTGAATAACATTTCACAGGGTTTTCTTCCAGCTCCAGTATTGCAAAATGTTTTGGATGGTACTGAAACACTGTATTCAAGTTTAAAGCAAATTGCATTGCTGAGGGGCTATTATGGGGTTAAAAGTAAGAGCTAACAAGACAAATCGATAGAGGGACTTGCAAAGGTGGTTTAGTTTATCTATTAGCATTCTAAGTGACTCTTCCCAATCCCTTGGGAAAGGTTAAAAATGTATTCCTTGTTAGTCCTTTAAGTATCTGTATTGATTAAATTCTAGGGCCCAATGTCCCATTAACCTTTCAGGCAAGATGGGGTTTTCATCCATCCCAGAAAGGTTAATTGTGACAGCAGGTAAAAGAAACAGCATGTAGAAAAGCATGATGGAAGTGAATAGCTAGAAATAGGTGCTATGCCAGCCAGGAGCAGCGGTGCACGCCTGCAATCCCAGCTACTCAAGAGGCTAAGCCAGGAGGATTGCAAGTTTGAGGTTAGCCTCAGCAACTTAGTGAGACCTTGTCTCAAAAGTAAAAAGGGCTGGGGATGGAGGGAAGTGGTGGACCACCTTTGAGTTCAATCCCAGTAGTGGGGTTGGGGAACTGGCAGGAAGAAATAGGTGCTATACCATAATTAATGAAGTATTATTGCTATTATGTTCATAAGGAAAACAAACATCTGAAAGATTAGAGTACCATACAGTGGTATACTAATGAGCAATAAAAAGGAAAGGAGGAAGAAACTACAATCTCAGATACATGGATGAGTTACAAAAAATATAATGCTCAGAGGAAAGTCAGACACAAGAATCCATACGCTTTAATTCCACTTATGGGATGCTCTAGAAAAGACAAACCTAATCTATGGAGATAACAGTCATAACAGTGGTTGTGTTTCTGGGATGGAGTGGAGAACAGAGTGGGGCCTGATGTGGAAGGGCATGGAGGAGCTTCTCAGAGGGACAAAAGGCACTGTCTTGATGGAAGTGTGTTGCATGGGTATACACTCTGGTCAAAACTCTACCAGCAACCTTAAAATCTATGTATTTCACTATAAGCAATCTATACCTTTTGAAAATCATTTAAAATACTTGACTACAATGGCTTTTAAAACATGGTCAGCCAGCTAGGAGCAGTGGGACACACTTGTAATCTCAGGGACTTAGGAGGCTGAGGCAGGAGGATGGCAAGTTTGAGGCCAGCCTGGACAACTTAGCAAAACCTTGTCTCAAATTAAAAATTGAAAAAGCTGGGGATGTAGCTCAGTGGTAGAACACCCCTCAGTTTTTATAGCCAGTACTGCAAAAAATAAAAAACCGAAAAAGACATATGATCATTGTAGAAAATCAGAAAATTCAAAACAAACAAAAGAATTAAAAAAAAAACTAAACACCCATAGTTTAGAGTAAATAATTTTAATCTGGTATTAGAGTAAACAGTTTTAATATGCTATAAATGTAATAAAAATAAATGTTAACATAGAGATTAGAGAAAGCATAAGATTGGAGTGAATATATAACTTTGGTATACTACTTCATTTATCATTTTATTTTGAACATTTTCTTTTTCTTTTTCTTTCTTTTCTTTTTTTTTTTTTTTTTGTACTGGACATTGAACTCAGAGGCACTCGACCACTAAGCCACATTCCCAGCCCTATTTTGTGTTTTATGTAGAGACAGGGTCTCACTGAGTTGCTTAGCACCTCTCCGTTGCTGAGGCTGGCCTTGAACTCACGATTCTCCTATCTCAGCCTCCCAAAGTGCTGGGATTACAGGCGTGCACCACTGCACCTGACTGAACATTTTCTTATACTAAGTAAAAAAAAAAATGTTATTTACCCTCTTATTACTACTATTTAAAAATAATTTTACGGGGCTGGGATTGTGGCGCAGTGGCAGTGTGCTCGCCTAGCACGCGTGAGGCACTGGGTTCGATCCTCAGCACCACATAAAAATAAAAAATTAAAGATATTTAAAAATAATAATAATAATTTTACATATAAGTAAGGTCTAAAGTAACATGATGGAAAATAGTGGGGAATTTCAACATACATTGTGGCTATATCATGTGATGTTCTTTTTTTAAAAAAATGACCTTTGGGCTGGGATTGTAGCTCAGGGGTAGAGCGCTTGCCTCGCATGCATGAGGCCCTGGGTTCAATCCTCAGCACCACATACAAAGCAATAAAATAAAGACATTATGTCCATCTACAACTAAAAACAATTTTTTAAAAAATGACCTTTATTTGTCCAGTAAAATGTCAGTCATGATGGAAAAGCAGGTTCTAAAAGAGGGAAACAACTGAGGTGATTTTTTAGAGTACACCAAAAGATCACTGGGTTACAGTCTTCATGTAGAGGAAAGCTGGGAGCTTGTTGAAAATAGGAATAGTATCAATTAATGTTGAGTCCCCAGATCCCAGTACCACATCCAGCACACAGAAAGGACGCCATAAACATTTCTGAATAAATGCTCTTGTGCCCAGAAAGAATCAAGCAACAAGAAGTAGATTTTAAATTAAAGCATAAGAGATTTGGGGTAAACATGAATAAGCCTTTGACTGTCAGGGATCATGAAGAAAATTCTGGAATGTCAAATGCAGAAAACATTTTTTAAGAATATATTCTCATGTGTTCAGGATACTTTACATGGCTATCTTCCTTAAAGAAGTCATCTAGAGCTGGCAGGATCTTTTGTTATTCTCCAGATATAAGTTGCTCCTTCTATTATTTCTTCCCAGAAGACCAGGGATCAAAATCACCTGCCTATTCAGAAAACTACTTTGGATGGGAGAAGAGCAGATGGCCAACCTTAGGTAGAGCCATGTTTGTAGCCAAAAGGCTCAGCTTCCACATCAGCACTGAACTTGACAGAACTCTCAAAGGATCCAATTTCATGCCTGTTCCATAGATTAGATAACAAAGTCCCAAGGAACCAGATCACAATGGAGAGCAGGAGGCAGATGACCAGCACACATTGCTAAGAAACACCCCTGAGGATCAGCCTGACACAATGGGGCCACACCAAAATGGTCACAAAAGTCATCTCTGATTTTTCCTTTTTCTTTTGCCTAACTGGTCTGAATTGATCATGCAGTGCTTCTGCAGAGAGAAAACTTTAACTCATGTCTATATTCTCATTTCTATATTCAAAAGGATTCAAAGGATTCTGCTTTTGAATTAACTTTCAAGGTCAAGTTACTCACTACCTGTGAATAAAATTAAAATGGTGTTCAAAAAAAAAAGAAAGAAAGAAAGGAACCATCTTTTCATGCCCTCCTCCCTCCTCTCTGTTGAGCAATAACACTTTGCTTAAACCAACAGTCCCCTGAATACACATCCTGTACCTGTCTGCACCTGGCACCAGGTAGGGTGAGGCACTTCACAACTTACCATTGCCACGGTTTATGCCAAGATCAGAGTCCAGTCACCCCAGCAGAAGTTCCTCTGTTAAAAAGAAAAAAGCAGAGGGAGATCACTGGATGCGGAAAGTAGCCTTAAAAATCATTAAAAGTCAGGATACTTTGTAGTTTGATGAAGTGATAACAAGGGGAAATGACACACCAGTTCATCAAAAGATCAGCTAATGATTAGCTAAAGATACAAGGGCCAGGCTAATCATTAAAGAGGAACTGATACAACAGTCACATTTATTATACCAACAAAATACTCTTCTGTTTGGAGATACACATGACAGAAAGAATACAAGCTATTTGGAAGTACCATGACTAGTCTTCAAGCCAGACACAGATTCTGAACTGTAGGCCATGGTGGATCAGGAGATGATCAGATGGATTATCTCTCCTCTCCACAGAGACGAGAGATAATCCATCTGTACCAGGAAAAAGAAAAGTACAACACTTCAGCCTACTGTGTGTGTGTGTGTGTGTGTGTGTGTGTGTGTGTGTATGTGTTAGTGTAAGCCAGCCGGCCAGCCAACATTAGAAATCTGTTTTTCGCAATGGCTATTTTTACTGCCACCATCTCAGATGAAAGATGCTGCTTCTCTTTCTTGCCGCCTCACACATTCAGCTTTGCTCTCAGTTTCCAGCATCCCCTCCTTCATCAAGGAGACTTGAATCATCGTACATTTCTTTCAGTCATTTAGAATGGAAGAAACATCTTTGCTGTGGGCTCACTCTTTTGTGGGGTTCTCATGACATATGGGCAGGCCTTGAGGGGTAGGCCTACTGCCTTCTGTTCCTATAAGTCACATGGACAAAGCACTTTTTCTAAGCGTTTAGATCCTCAACACTCAAAAAATCATCCTAGAACCAGAAGTTTGGTTCTAGCTTATTAAAAATGCAACATTTCAGGCCTCCACCCCAGACCTACTGCCCAAATCTTCATTTTAACAAGATTCCCCAAATGTTTGCACAATAGTTTAGAAAAAAAACCCAAAAAACTGGCCTGATCAACCCAACAAAGCAGTGCTTTTCAATGATAACTAAGTGCCTCCTAACTCACTTTATCAACTCCTCTGCCATGTTTGGTCATAGTTACCATCTTCCAGCTTTCCCCAGGCCCAGCGCCTAGCTTCCTGGTTTCCTACCACTCACTGCAGATGGCCCTCATGTTACAAAGGGATCCAGTTCCTTCCTACAGGGAAATCCAACTGGTTTTGACTCACCTCCTCAGCAAAGATCTGAGGAGGAAAGAGCAGTAGATTCTGGGACAATGAAGAGATGAAGCTGCAGGAGCAGAGAGCTCCTTACAGAGCAGGACCAGGGACAGGCTAGCAAAGCAGGGGAACTGATTGGTGAGGGTCTTGTGTACCAAAGGGAGAGGATGGGTTTGGTATGGGGAAGACAGTGATAAGTTTTTTGTTATTTTCAGAGAAAGGCTAAAATAAATGTTTTATGAGGGTATAAGACGAGTGACTGAGATTGGAATGATGGACAGGGGGTGAGGAAGGCTTGAGAGATGACTACAGGAACAGCCAGGGAGAAGGGAAGACCTGGGTAGGGTGTGGCACCTGGAATATGATATACATGAGATGCTTGGAGGTGAGACCTTCTTGGATATAGTGACTCATGAACTACATGAATTTATTCTTTCAATCGCCAAATATTCATAGAGCATCTCTATGTTCCAGGCATAGCTCAAGTCAAGTACGCAGTGGATACGTCAAAGAACCTGCCTTCAGGGAGCTTATGGTCTACCAGAAGAGGGAGAGAAAAATAAACAAATGAATACATAAGATAATGTCAGACACTAGAAAGATGAAAACATAACAAGATAATGGTATAAAGCAGGGCGCAATAAAAGCAAGTAGCTCATGGGTCAAATCCTGCTCATAACCTACAAGCTAACAATGGTTTTCACATTTTCAAATAGTTGACCAAAAAAGAGGAATATTTCATGATATGTGAAAACTTTACAAAATTCCAACTTTAGTGCTGTTAAGTTTGTTCTAAAGCTGCTCCCATGCATCTTAAGTTTGGCTTAAAAGTTTATCCACACAGTGAATTGTAACCTAACTTAAAGAGCAAACAGACCATAACCTACTCTTATAACAAGTAGCTGAGTCTCAGCCAATCACAGGTGGCCAACAGTCAACAATTCAAACCATCTTCAAACAAGGACTAAAAAACAATAGTGCTGTCTCTGTACCTCACTTTGGTGGGTTTTTTTTCTTTTCTTTTTTTGTACTGGGGATTGAATCCCAGGGGCACTTAACCCCTGAGCCACATTCCCAGCTCTTTTTATTTTTTATTTGACACAGGTTCTCACTAAGTTGCTTAGGGGCTTGCTAAGTTGCTGAGGCTGGCTCTGAACTTGTGATCCTCCTGCCTCAGCCTCCCAAGCCACTGGGATTACAGGTGTGCTTCATGGCACCCACCTTCATTTTGTTTTCTGCATATCACTTCCTTTTCTCTAGCTATAAATAAAACCTGCCCATGTTATAGAACAAGCATTCTGAACCATTTTAGATCTAGGCTGACCTTATTCTGGAATCACAAAAAAAATCACAGATCTGCAAAACAAGATTTATGATAATTTTATCTTTTAACAGTTTCCATAAACAGAGACTTATTGCCTCATAGCCACACCCATTTATTTATATATTATCTGCATCCACTTTTATGCTACAAGAGCAGAAATGAATAGTTGTAACAGAGATCATCATAGGGTTCACAAAGATGAAAATATTTACTATCTCAAAATATTTACAGGAAGTTTGTGGACTCCTGATACGGAGGACGACAAGATAAGTTACCAGTCAGGAGCCAGCCAGGACGGGAATCTGGAAGGTGTCTTTGAAGAGGTAATATCTGGGCTAAATTAAGTCCTGGGGGGGGGGGGGGCACGACCACCATTCATTTAAAGTCCTGGAAGTGATCACTTTCATGCAGAACAAGCAGAGTGCAAAGCCCTGAGGCAGAAAAAGCTTATTGTGTTTGAGGGAGGAACAACAGTCTCCTGAATAAGTGTAAGAGCGGCATGAGATGAAGTTGGAGTAGGATTACGTGATATGGTGATTTATAATAAGAAATATATATTTGGTCTTCATCCCGTTGCCTGCCCAGAATTCCTAAATTCCTTGGAATTTCCTAAATGGTAAAAGGAGCATCTATGTTATTCAAAACAAGCTCCTCTCAACCTCACCTGAGTTTGTGTAAAGAAGTGACTTCTGGAGAGCTCCTAGACAACTACAGCATGGAGACTGTTTGACTGGAGAACTATGTGATCGGAGGGCTGGAACTTTCACAGGACAAAGGATCTAGAGATTGATTTAAATCACCAATGGCCGATGATTGAATCCACCATAATTAACCGTCCACCAAAGCTCCATGCCCCCTGGGAGGCCAAATGCACAAGAGATGCCAGATGCATCTCTTCCATCTGCCTGTTCTGAGTTGTACCCTTTTCTATAACTTGCTAACGTGGTAGATGAACTGTTTTCCTGAGGTTTTTTTTTTTTTTTTAAAGTTGTTGATGGACACAATGTCTTTATTTTATTGTTTTGTATGTGGTGCTGAGGATCGAACCCAGGGCCTCACACATGCGAGGCAAGCGCTCTACCGCTGAGCTACAATCCCAGCCCCCTGAGTTTTGACAGCCATTCCAGCGAACAATTGAACAGAACGTGTGCAGGAATTGTGGGAACCTCTGATTTATGGCTAGTTGGTCAGAAGCAAAACCTGGACTTGGGATTGGCATCGGATATGGGGACAGTCCCATAGGACTAAGTCCTCATCCTGTGAGGTATGGCACTAACTCCAAGTAGTGTCAGACTGGAGTTAAATTATAGGACATCCAGTTGGCATCCACAGGGAATTGGAGCCTTGCTGGAGCTCAGGTCACAATACCCCAAAGTATGGTGCTTTGGCATGTTGAGTACTTTGAACCAAAGCAGACTGGAAGGTCTTGGGAGCAATCTCAGAACTGAGAACTCTGACCTTGTCCTGCTTTCCTGTCTCTCGCCCCTCTCTAACACTCCCAAAGGCGGTTCTAGAAACCAGAATTCCTTTTTCCAAGGTGGATTATAGAAACTAGGACACCTGCCCCAAAGCAAGCCATAAGGCTCAGAAATATTATCTCACTTTCCCCCACCTTCCTGTGTAAGAATTGGCCATAAAGAAATTCTCTGGCCAGGTCAGATGGTTCATGCCTATAATGCCAGCAGCTTAGGAGGCTGAGGCAGGAGGATTGAAAGTTCAAAGCCGGCCTCAGCAACTTAGTGAGATTCCAAGCAACTTAGTAAGACCCTGTCTCTCATAAAAGGGCTGGGGATGTGGCTCAGTGTTTAAGCATCTCTGGTAGAAAAGAAAGAAAGGAAAGAAAGAAAAAAAGGAAGGAAGGAAGGAAGGAAGGAAGGAAGGAAGGAAGGAGGGTGGGTGGGAAAAGAAAAGAAAAAAGAAATTCTATGACCTACTTGTCTGATAATAGATCATAAGATACTCATTCCACAGGTATTCTGCTCAATCCCCAAGAGAAAAGAAAGCTATTGGAGTTCAAGAATCTGAACAGCCAAGTCTTGCTGGATTCCTACCCTCAGTTGATTACCATTCAATCCTATCCTCCTAATCACATTTCTACATGGCTGTCCAAGCATCATTAAACCTAAGCATAAACACAGACTTTTCCTTGGGTCTTGGGGGTATTCATTCTGAAGCCTCCTCTGTCATGTAAAACCTTGCTTAAATACATTTTTTATGCTTCTCTCTTGCTAACCTGTTTTTGTTATAGGAGTGTTGACTGTGAACTTTAAGATGTGTGAGGAAAGGCACCACACCTTTCCACCCCCACAGTGCCAGAAATAAAGTATTGAGAGCACAGTTATGCCTCAGTTCCCAAAGGGGACTGGGTGCAGGACCCAGATACCAAAATCCCTAGATGCTACACTCCATTATGTAAAAGGCTTAGTATTTGCACACAACTTATACTCATTCTCCCATATACTTTAAATCTACTTATAAATATTATACATTATATAATATTTACCTAATATAAATATTATGCAAATGTGGTTACACTGTATTGTCTAAGGAATAATGACAAGAAAAACTCTAACATATTCAATACAGATACAAGGGTTTTTTTTCTTTTTCTTTTTTTTTTTTTTTTAATTTTTTTTCTTAGTTGTAGATGGACACAATGTCTTTATTTTATTGCTTTGTATGTGGTGCTGAGGATCGAACCCAGGGCCTCACGCATGCAAGGCAAGCGCTCTACCGCTGAGCCACAATCCCAGCCCCAAGGGTTTTTTTTCAAAAATTTTCTGTCTTCGGTTAGCTGAATCTGTGAATGTGGAATATGTGAAAAGGTGTTTTTATCTACGTAGTTGGTGTCAGAAATGAGACTTGCTAACATGGCCACTGCCCACAGAAACAGGATTTGAAAGATGACAACCTTCTATTCCCAAGTGGCCTCATGGACCAGTTGTTTCACTGAATGCATAAAGAATCACAAACCAACAAGAAAATGTGAAATGCAAATCTGGTTATCATTATCTGTAAGAGCTAAAAGGAAATGAGAAGAGAGTGCTGAGTTGGCCCTGGGTGCAAGAGCAAGCTCAGATTTTACTGAGTCTGAGCTTTGGCCACTAACTTTAGAGACAACCCTTGAGGAAAAATTATACGGGGGACTATAGAAAGTACTGCTGATAACTGGTCACGTGGGAGGAGGGCCAGACTGAGACAGTGCTGGAACTGGGGAGAAGAATGTGCAGGAACTGTTTCCTTTTATAGATGGGTATCACCAGTTTCTCGAAGAGCCCTCACTAAAATGACTCAGACAGAGGTAGATTCTTTGGTTTTGAATGCTGCAGAAGAGAATGTGCCTGGGTTGCTGCAAGACCCACAGCTCACTAGGGAATTGAGTTAAAGTGTAGGACACCCCATTGCCACCCACAGAGAGATGGAGAACTCAGGTGGATGAACGTGACCCACCCTCGCCCCACGAGATATTCCTGAGTGCACACTGGAGTAGTAAATGGAACAAAAGTCCATCCGAGGTCTCATTACAAATGCCAAGTGGGGCACTGCAGATGAAGCAAACGCCTCCTAGGAAAGCAGTGTAGGCTTGGCTTTATGATAACTGGGATATTCACTCACGAATACTCCCATGACTCGGATTAGGGCGAATACTGTGATTAATGAACAAGAGAATGAAAAACAACACAGAGAGTTCAGGGACTGCTCTTAGCCATTTGGGAAATCTTAAATGATTACTAAAAAATAACGTGAATGAGCTGGGTGAGGTGGCACACACCTGTAATTCCAGCACCTCAGGAGGCTGAGGAAGGAGGATCATAGTTCAAGGCCAGGCTGGGCAACTTGGTGAGCTGGTCTAAAGATAAAAATAATAAAAGACAGGGGGTGTAGCTCAGTGGTAGAGCACCCCTGGGTTCAATTTCCCAGTAACACACACACACACAGACAATAAGGTGAATGAAACAAATAATGATAGAAGCCAAATAACAACAAAAAAAGTTACAGCAGAGGGAGGTCTTCGAGACTTTCATAGTCCTGAGCCACGGCTTGATCTGGAGGCCCTGTTTCATATCATGTGAATGGCCAAGGTGCCCCCATCTCCCTCTTTAAGTATAATTTATTTTCTTTTTCTTCCTTCTTTCCTTCCTCTCTCCCTTCCTTCCTTCCTTTTTTTTTGGGGGGGGGGTGAAGTACTAGGGATTGAACCCAGGGGCACTTAACCACTGAGCCACATCCCCAGCCTGTTTTGTATTTTATTTAGAGACAGGGTCTCACTGAGTTGCTTAGGCCTCACTAAATTGCTGAGGCTGGCTTTGAACTCATGATCCTCCTGCCTCACTAGAATTACAGGAGTGCACCACCGTGCCCAGCACGTTTTAAAACATTTTTAAATTGTTTTCTTTCATTTTAAACTTTCAACTGAATGTATTGCATCAAATAAAATTTGAAATTCATGTTAGATTTTCTAATCTAGGTACACAGTATTTCTTTCATTTTTTTTTAAAAGCTCTTTTTATGTCTCTAAATGGTTTTATTCTAATAAATCGTAACATTACTGGTTAAGTTTACTGCTACATATTTCATATTCATGGTTGCCCCTTATGAGTGGGAATTTTTCCTCCTGCCTCAGCCTCTGGAGCCCCTGGGAATATAGGCATGCGCCACCCCACCTGGCTTTAAGTATAATTTTACGGGAGCCACGCCCTCCCTGTGTTTCCATGTAGCTTTGGAATAAATGACAAGTGAGGAAGCTGGGAAGGGCGCCCCACCCCTCAAAGGCAACCCTTAATATGAACACTCCTACTCCTTTTTACTCCACTAAAAAGTGAAAAAGTGGCTCAAGCAAAGCCTGCTGGAAATAATGAGGGTCATTATTCAAAGAGCAAGAAATATTTTACCAAAGGGAAAAGACTGTATCATACTTGAACACCGGGTGCTTTTAGCCAGACAGTTTATTTTGAAATGTGGACAGCACACAGCTTACGTCTATTTATACAGAGACAGCTGTTGTATATTTATTTCAGACCTACTAGCACCAAATGAGTTTCTAAATAGCTTATAGAAATGAATGCAGAAAGTGGTACTCCTTGGTTCTTTCATTAGACATCAGATAACACATGTCAAGTTAGTCCACCCAACTGCTTCCTAGTAGAGTCAGGCTCCTAATAAGGCACAGTGACTCTTGGCAAGAGGAGCAGAGAGGGAAGGAAAGAACTGCACTCCCCAACACAGAAGGCCGCCTTGCTGCATAAAATGATCGCCCCGAAGGGATGAAAGGTGCTGCTTCCAGAAGCTTCATCTACAAAAGCCCTCTGGCATTTTCTGCCTGCCCTGCAGTGTCAAGCTCTTTCCAGATCCTTTGCAGGACACTGAGCTAGCTCAGCTTCCTTGATTCCTTTCTTCTTTCTCTCTGAGGACCTTCCTACAATTCCGTAAACTGAACATGACCAGGTTCACAATGACTCAGACTTTAGGTTGGGATTTTAAAAGCTTTGCTGTTCACAGAGGGGCAACATAATAAGCAACCATGCCTCAGTTTTATATCTGTAAAATGCAAACACACTCACATTTCAGGAGTGACTCAAATGATCCTAAACACATTAGGACTCTTCAAGATAGAAGTGAAGACCGAAGGTGATACATCTGGTAGTGATGTCTAAAAAAACCCAAGTTATACAGTATGTGGGTGGTGGACTGCAACTTCTTCTTTTTTTTTTTTTTTGGTACTGGGGATTGAACCCAGGAGCACTCTACCACTGAGCCACATCCCCAGCCCTTTTTTATATCTTAGAGACAGGGTCTCACTGATTTGCTTTAGGACCTAAGTTGCTGAGGCTGGCTTTGAAATGGCGATCCTCCTGCCTCAGGCTCCACAGCTGCTTGCATTACAGGCATGCGCCATTGCTACCAGCCCTGGGACTGCAACTTCTTAATATGGGAATTCTACCACTAGGGCTTATAGAATAGGGAAGTTTTCAAGACATAGTTTAAGAACAATGGAAATCAAGCTGGGAAATAAACATCTGAGACCTATGCCAATAGCAGTTATGTATAGAAAAAAGTTGTAAAATAAGTTCAACCTATTTCAGGCAAGATTATATAAAGCTAGAAATAATTCACAATGGATTCATAAAGAAAAATTAGGTATGTTGATAATAGAGCTCTGTTGTTTCCAGAGTGATGTACAGAATCATTGTGCACTGTCCCAGAAGTCACCCTGTTGTACTACACTGTCAGGGTATAGCACCACTGCATCAAGCCAGGTGTGCTGACTCAAGTCCAGAGTTTCTTACATCCTTTTGGCAGACTGTAGGTATGTGGAAAAAGGACCTTTGATTTCAAGCACTATTTGGTAGACCATAGGTAGAGGCGAGGGCTTTCTCCCCTCTTACAGACAATTTGGAAACAGGCAAAGTAGATTTTCCCCTGAGCATTAGAATAGTAAAATCAGCAAATACCCATCAAAACAAAGATATGCAAACTCATCTTAGTGAGAAAGAATATCTCCTGGGCTGCAGCAGGTTTGCTGAAAGATATTAGCATATTTAAAGAAGAACTGTGTCCACCAGCAATACAAGCTCCACTCAAAACCATCGCAGAGACTTACTCTGAAACATTCATCCAAGTCCTATCCTGAGGAAAAGGGGGATCCAATATACAGGAGCCAGATATGTCCCCACTGTGATTTTATTTGTTTTATATTCTGTTCTGATTCCATGGTTGCCAAGTAACCTTTGGACTAAAGGTTGACTTCCAAAGCAGATCTTCTATAAATCTGAAGCAAGAGGATTTTTGTCTAAGTAACAATCTATTTCTATTTCTTCCTTCCTTTCTTTTTTTTTTTTCTTTTTTCTTTTTGGTACTGGTGATCAAACCCAGTACCACTGGGCTATATCCCCAACCCTTTATATTTTTTTATTTTGAGACAAGTTCTTGCTAAATTGTTGAGGCTGATCTGGAACTTTCCATGCTTCTGCCTCAGCCTCCTGACTTGCTGGGATTACAGATGTGCTCCACTGCATCTGGCAACAATCTAATTCTTAATGTAAATAAATAAATTAGCAGTGTGTGTTTCTGTACCAGTACCTGAAGGCTAAACCCCTTCTTGGTGTGCTGATAAACACAATTTCCGTGTGTACTGGATGTTGTGTTGTAGTGAATTCACCCAGGAAATGAATACTATCCTTGAGGCCCCAACTTAACTTGGCAGCCTCCAATCATATTCCAGGACAGGCAGCCCAAGCCTTCATCGTGAAGGGATTTGCTGTCCATGGCATATTCGTACTCTGGCACATGCTCACTTCCCTACAAGAGCACATGCGAGTGAGTCACTCACCATTTCTCTTTGGTACATGGTTTCATTTTACATCCCACAAGGATGACAAATTTAAACTTCTGCTCTGTGGATTTGCGGAGGTTGTGACTGGGCCCCACCCAAGCACTAAAGACTTTCAAAACTGCCTATGAAGTAGAAAAATAAAAACAACTCTTTACCTTTTTCTTTTTTCTTGAAACTTAGATCCTTCTAAAGATAAAGATTTGTTACAGAGATGGGGTCTGAATCACAGGGCACAAACATTTTCAGAACTTTATTTAACAGGCATCATGTGTAAGCTAAATAAATGCAAATTTTGGAAACTTGTATTAAATAAAATTTATGGAAGACCATTATTTTGGACTGAGCTCTTGCACTAAGTTCCAGTTGACCAAATCAAAATGCAGTCACTCATGCTAAGTGCCATACAATTAAACTGAAACTTTAAAAAAACAGGAAAATACCCTAACAGGCTACTTTAAAACAAATAAACAAACAAAAAACAAAAAAAAATGGAGATTCACAAAAACCAGTTCACAAAAATCAATTCACAAAAATCACTGGCTCTGATTCTGCATAAGGAAGTCATCTCTGCTTGAACTCTTACAAGGAAAGTAACTAAAGTAACTGATCTACTTTTTTTTTTTTTTGTATTATGCTGTTCCCTGTGCCTGTTCAAGCATCATAAAAACCAACTATTCAGTTATCCTCAGTGGAGCTCCATCTATTTTATAGACAGGATGCTGCCTGATTCATGACTCAATAATAAAAGCCAGTTCAATGCAATTTTTAAACTCAATTTGTTGAAAAAAATTTTTTCTTTTTTGGCACCAGGGATTGAACCCAGGGGTACTCGACCCCTGAGCCACATCCCCAGCCCTATTTTGTATTTTATTTAGAGACAGAGTCTCACTGAATTGCTTAGCACCTCATTTTTGCTGAGGCTGGCTTTGAACTCAAGCTCCTCCTGCCTCAGCCTCCCAAGCCACTGAGATTAACATGCCTGCGCCCCCATGCCTGGATGAAATTTCATTTTGAACATTTGCCTGCTAAGCAAACCTAGGTAAGAATCTATTCCAACTCAGCAGATAGTAAGATATGGACAAACTTCTGTTCAAATTTAGTACTTATTTACAGCATTGTGGAAGACAATAACAGTTTCAATTTATAAGTTCAAAAATATGTACTTCACCTATAATTTAAAACACCCCACTCCACTCCTTCAATCTTTCCACATCATACTGAAATCGATTAAAGTTCCAACTCTTTCCCAATAATTCCTTTATCTAAGGCAGGACAAGGAGGCAAGGAACGTTTGTTAAATACTTTTCTACATTATCTTAAATAATCTACCCAGTAACCTCTGGAGTCCTGATTATTATCCATTTTATAAGCCAAAAAGTGAGGCATTAGGAAGGTTATGTAATGTGCTGAGGTCATATGGTTAGCACATTGTGGGACTGGGACAAAACACTCCGTTTGTCCAATGTGAAAGACAGCTGGACGATACAACAAAAACTGGCTGTGCTAAGTTCTACATTGTTTTAAAAAGGTACGTTTAAATATCTGTTGTTGTTTTTTTTTAGTTGTAGATGGACACAATGTCTTTATTTTATTGCTTTGTACGTGGTGCCGAGGATCGAACCCAGGGTCTCACGCATGCGAGGCAAGCGCTCTACCACTGAGCTACAATCCCAGCCCTAAATATCTGTTTTATAAAAATAAAAAGAGATCCAATGTAGCCTAAGTGATTGTCAGGGAGAACTGTTTGGATCCTGCCTGTTCTATGCAGTCCTTACCTTGTTAAATGTCTTGTCTCATTTTCCCAGGAATAGCTTCAAGTAGGACAGAAATAAATGCCTATTATAATAAATCTTATAAATGTGCATCTAATCTCCTTTGTTCCTCTGGGTACTGTATTCAGCTTGCATCACCCAGTGCTTTAAGTTTTCTTCGGTCATTTTTCCTTTTATTTGGTTATCTGAGTAACTCCTAACACCGCTTATAGACTGGGGACCTTTGGCATCTGGTTGGCTGGATTTTTTTTTTTTTTTTTTTTGGTTATGTTTAAAAATCTGTTCTCTTTCAATTGCAGGCAAATTGGATTCCTCTTGTCTCAGGCCAGTGACCACAGAAACAAGAAGCTGATGTACCGGTAACAGTGATTACAGCTCACCCTCACGGGACTGACAACGATAGTTTCACTATTGTTTCATGTTCATTCATTCATTTATACAACCAGTATTATCTGAATGCCTGCTCCATGCCAGGTACTGTTCTAGGTGTTAAAAGGGACACTTTAATTTCCACCTCTATTTTCTTTATTACAGAATATTATCCCCTATGTCTTCTCTGTTTAAGCACAGCCCAACATTGCTGGGTGCAGTGGCCCATGCCTGTAATCCCAGCAGCTCGGGAGGCTGAGGCAGGAGGATCACAAGTTCAAGACTAGCTTCAGCAATTTAGTGAGGCCCTAAGCAACTTAGCAAGACCCTGTCTCAAAATAAAAAAAAATAAAAAGGGCTGGGGATGTGGCTCAGTGGTAAAATGCTGCTGGGTTCAATCCCCAGTACAAAAAATAAAAATAAAAAAAATAACTCAACATTAAACCAGAAATCCATTGACAAAGACTTGGTTACACTTCTTCCCCAGGGCAAGGACTCTCCCTACCACCTTTCTCACTGGTCACCTTCCCAGCTTCTTGTCATTGTCTGTCTCTCGGTCCCTCTGGTCATGGGGCCTACACCTCCATAGCAGCTTTGCCACTGCTCAGTGGCTCTAAGCCGCAGGAAAGCTGGCCTTAACATTCCTTATTCTGTCCTCTGGAGCAAGAGGGACTTTATTTTTAAATAAATACTGACTGTTTTGAATGAAGTTCTACTGAACTCAAGTTGTATTGAATTCTCAGCTGTTTTGTCAATACTATATCATTTTGCCCTCTCATTATCCAGTGAACACAGAAGGGTAATAATTTATGTTTTAGAGAAGTTACACATGGGGCTCCAGGCCACTCAAATAGTAGGTGATATGACAAGGTGTTTTCACAGGTCTGACTCTATAGACCTTTATATCATATCATATCAAATACACGTATGTGTACTTATACATATAATTAAGTATAAGCCAGGCACAGTGGCACAGGCCTGTAATCCCAGTGGCTTGGGAGGCTAAGGCAGGAGGACCATGGGTTCAAAGCCAGCCTCAGCAATTTAGGCAGGCCCTAAGCACCTTAGTGAGACCCTGTCTCTAAATAAAATATAAAAAGGGCTGAGAATGGGACTCAGTGGTTTAGGGCCCCTGGGTTCAATCCCCAGTACCCAAAAAAAAAAAAAAAAAAAGTATAAAGGTAGATGACAATTTTAGAAGCTTTTCAAATAATAATGGAATAAAAACTTTAAATTGTCATGTTTCTTGCTGAGCTAAATGCTTTCTTGTTCTTCATATCCTTAATATGGTACATGAGAAATAAAAAACAAACAAACAAAAAACAATTACAGAAACACTCTTTTCCCAGATTCACCTTTTGACAGGGGCTCTCAGCCTTTCTGGTGGAGAACAACTTGACCCAGCTCTGTGATAAATGTCCCTTTGAGCAGACACATGGTCAGAGTCATGCCATCTGCAGCTGAGAGGGCAGAAGGATTCCAACCAGGCACATCCTGTGCCCTGCTTTAGAACAGAACAGGGCCCAGCATCCTGGGAATGCAGGTGGGGAGGTCATGACTCATCTGACCACAGTATAGACATGCATCATACCCTTGGGTTTGTCTGAATTCAGCGTTAGAGGTTAGACAGAATGACTCCATTTAGGGAACCAAAATGTAAGCGCAGAAAGATCATGACGGCAGCATACTTTAAAAGTCATTTCAGACTTTATTCAGGAGCAGGACTATATCTACCGAGATGGACCCACTTTCCTGGTAGAAAATGAGCCACTGAACAAAGAAAGGGACTGGGTTTTTTTTTGTTTTTTTTTTTAGTTGTTGATGGATCTTTATTTTATTCATTTATTATTTATATGTGGTGCTGAGGATCGAACCCAGGGCCTCACGCATGCTAGGCAAGCGCTCTACCACTGAGCTATAGCCCCAGCCCGGGACTGAGTTTTTATAGACTATTTCAGGAGGCAGTCTGCCTAGCTTTCGTGGGCACTTAGGAATCTGGGGTTTGTTTCATCAGTCAGTGAGATAGCCAGTTTTAGTGCTCAGGAAATTGAGCTCTTGGGTCAAGGGTCTTGTGTTCTTGCAGGTTAAAGCCTGCCGAAGATTATTACTTCAATGTAGTGATATGCTCCTTCCTTTCCGCTATTAGCATCAGTAGGACATTTGTTGGGAGAGGTGGGAGATATCAGTGTAATTAACTTTAGGGAGACATAGTTGGGGGAGGTGGAATTAAAGCATGGCTTATTTTTCTTTTTCTCAGACTATGCTATCTTTTTGGTTCCTGTACCTATTAGGTTATGTTTATCTGAGTGCAGCAATATTAAGCCTATCTAGTCTACACCAGTAAGGAGAGAAAGGAATGCGAGAACTAGCTCTTCCAGTTTTTGTGATGAACTGAAAACACTATGGGCTTTCATTCAAAGCTTAAGAGGAGGTTGGCACAGCTCTGACATGTTTTATCAAGACCTCCATGGCAGGTGCTCATGCTAGTAAGGATAGTGCCTTCTAAAACACACTCTTCTCTTGATCACTCAGACTTGATTTTCCCCTGCTTCAGATCAAACTGTTAAGCAAGCCACAGCTGAGACAGCAATTCCAAGGCTGAAATGTGAGCACCCAAAAAAATGCAGGAGTGGAAATGGGAGGGAGTGTGGATAGTTGTTTTCAGAAAGAGTGCATTTCCACCATGGTTGGATTTGTCAGGGTAAAGAAGACTTTGGAGAGTGGACAGCCCATATCTTCATTTTGTAGATGAGAAACAGCTCTGTCTACAGATAAGTGATGGGTTCCTCTTCTGGGTGATATGCAGGGTAAAAATGTGTTGGGTTCTCAGCTGACCCAATGTCTGAAAGATGCTAACATCATGGGCAGTGCAGGTATACCCTAGGACAGGAGAATCCATGCCATGCTGCCAATGCGAATCAGCAATGGGAAGGTCCAGATCTAAGAATGCTGCAGCCAATTTCCCGGCTTAGTCAATGATGGCCATTCAGAGGAGCAGAAACTTCTTCTACAAGGACCACACTATCCTCCCTCTGTAACAAAGTGTCTAGAGCCCTAAGGCAGAACCCCTTGGATTGTAAATCCAAGACACACTCCTAGACACACTTTCTAACTATGTGATTTGGACCAAGGTGAAGTCTCTTGTGCTTTGGCTTACCCATTGCTTACGTGGAATTAATAACAATTGTTCCAGGCTGGGATTGTGGCTCAGTGGTAGAGCGCTTGCCTTGCATGTGGGAGGCATCTGGGTTCGATCCTCAGCACCACATATACATAAATGAATAAATAAAGGTCAATCAACAACTTTAAAAAAATAAAAACAATTGTTCCTTTATAGTGTTGTTACAAAGATATAAAGTATAAAGTACATGGGATCACAAACACATATGTACTCAATAAATTTTAGTTACTCTTTTTTATTACTAGTTGCTTCAGGACAACCTGGACCCAGTGTACAAGACCAGGCTCCAATGTGCCATGAAACTGAAGACAGATCCAGGATCACACAGAGCACAAAGGAGAACTTACTGATAAAGTGTGGCAGCAAGATAAGGTGGTTCCCATGATTTGGGTCAAAAAGATAGGGTCTTATAAAGTGGCCAGGACAGAAGTGACTTCACTCAAGCAAGAATAGACTTAATTTCTCTCAAGCTAATATCAAAGAGTCAGGCACATTCCTGGCACTAGGGTTCAGAGGCAAATCTTCACAGAACACTGAAATGGTTTGTGTCTATTTGTGATAAGCTAGGAAACTATGCAGGGAGAATCATCAGGATTACTCAGGGGCAATCATGGCAGTTATGCCTCAAGATGACTGCAATCACATCAAAACTAAATCCATACACTATTCTCTCCAAGTAACCTTTATCCACTACATCTACATATTCTAGCATTACCTGTTTAGTGAGCTCTTTTCAGTTAAATAGGCATAGGGTTTCAGTTTTATATGATGAAAAGAGTTCTGTGGACAGGGATGACTGCAACACAATGTGAATGTACTTAATGCCACTGTACTGTACACTTTAAAAAGTTAAGATAGTAAATATTGTCTTATGTGTATTTTACTACAAAAAAAATTAAATGTCAGCTCCTAACAACAACAACAAAAAAACAACAAACTCTAAACTCTTAGAATCTGTGCATTTTGTGGTATGAATATTTTACCTCAATAAAATAATATACATATATACACCCTGAGGTCAAGGTCTCAGTCTTGTGGGCTTATGATCACCTCTCACAGGAAGCATGCTACTGTTACCTTTCACTCTAAGACAAAATCCAACTGTGGGAGGCGCTGGGGTTATGGCACAGTGGTAGCGTGCTCGCCTGGCATGCGTGAGGCACTGGGTTCGATCCTCAGCACCACATAAAAATAAAATAAAGATATTCTGTCCACCTACAACTAAAAAATAAATGTTTAAAAAAAAATCCAACTGTGTGAAATCCAAAACTCCATGGCTTTTGCACAGCATCGTGGTTAAAATCATCTCTCTTCAGGTTTAACAATTATCTACAGAGAAAATCTGAAAACCATGTTAGGCTCTGCTGCAGAGTTCTGTCATACTTCCTGATTGTTCTCAGAACTATTTTAAAATCAAAACCTCACAAAGAAACATGGAAGGTCACTTAATTCCATTTTCACCCTTCAGAAACACCACAAATAAACTACTCTAGGCAAGTGAGACTCTCATACAGGAACCCCAATTAGCAGATTACAAACTACTAGCACTCGTTTCCAGTTCTTGTCTGTTCTATCACCAGGGATTTCCATTGCTTGGACCACCCTCGTCTCTCCTTCTGGATCACAAACTACTGGCCACCATATCTCAAGACTTAAATTCTAGGTTGATCAGAATTCTTGATCTCATCTTTTGTCTTAGCAAATCATAAGTCTTACGGATAAAGCAAGTGTCCCTCATCAGAATAAAACTAAGAACTCAGATTCTAGCATATGGTCTTTCTCTTACAATATTTTCCAGAGAAATTAAAATCTACTCCATCTTTCCTGATTATGCAGGAAGGGAACAGAGCAGACTGGATCCAAATAAGAGACTAAAGATCAAGGGTTATGAAGAAAAGGGAAACTTGTACATTGTTGGTGGAAATATTAATATAGCCATTATGGAAGACAGTACGGAGCTCCCTCGAAAAACTAAAAACAGGGCTAGAGGTGTAGCCCAGTGGTAGAGCACTTTCCTAGTATGTGTAACTGAGGCCTTCAATACTGGCACCACCACTACCACAACAGAAAGAAAGGAAAGAAGGAAAGAAGAAGGGAAGGAAGGAAGGAAGGAAGGAAGGAAGGAAGGGAGGAAGGGAGGAAGGGAGGAAGGAAAGAAACAAACTAAAAGCAAAATTACTATATGATCTAACATATAGATCACTTTGGGATAATTACAAAGATTTGAAATCAGTATACTGAAGAGATATCTGCACCTCCAAGTTCACTGCAGCATTATTCACAGCAGCCAAGTTCTGGAGTCAACCCAAGTGTCCGTCAATAAATGTACAGACAAAGAAAGTGTGGTATATATATAATAGAATACTTCTTAGAATTCTTTGGTACTGTGGATTGAACCCAGTGGTGCTTTACCACTGAGGCACATCCCCAGCCCTTTTTTATTTTTTACTTTTTGGACAGAGTATTGCTAAGTCACTTAAGGCCTTACTAAGTTGCTGAGGACTAGAACTTGTGATCTTCCTGCCACAGGCTTCTGAGTTGCTGGCATTATAGGTGTGCATCACCACATTCCTCAATTTAGCTTTAAAATTTTTTGTCATTTACAATATGAATTGAAGCAGAAAACATTATGCCAAGTTAAATAAGACAAGGACATAAAGACAGATACTGTATAACCTCACTTACATGTGGAACCTAACACAATCTAACTTAAAAAGCAGAGATTACCATTAGAGGGCTGGGGTTGTAGCTCAGTGGTAGAGCGCTTACCTAGTGCATGTGAGGCACTGGGTTCGATCTGCAGCACCACATAAAAATAAATAAAATAAAGGTACCCCATAGATTTATACAACTATTATCTGTCCATTCACAATTTAAAAAATAAAAATTTAAAAAGTAAATTACAGGAGGGAAGGGATTGGAAGTGACTCAGTCATGTGACCAGGCTTCCAGTCATGTGACTAGGTTTCCTTGGCCTGTAGGTAGGAGTACATGTGTGCGCAGCCCGGTCCTTTCTTTCAGGCTCCACAGGCACATCACCACCATGTCTGTTTGCCCATGATGGAAGAAAATGCTCCTTCCAGAGGAACAGGAAAAGCAGCTTACTTTTCCTTCCCAGATTTACATAGGAAGCAAGCAGAGGGTAAACACTTCTCTCTTGAATGTCTGGCTTTATTCTGAGGCCTCTGTGCCCAGATAACATCCAGTTCCATCTCTGTGGGCAGCTAGTTCCTCCTCCCCCTGGACCAGCCACTCCCCACTGGGCCAGGACAGGGTTCCATCTCTATATCTTTCCAGAATCCACGCTGACTTTGGCAGAAGAACACAAAAACAGAACTGTTAAAATTCTTCCGCGGTGGATTTCTGATTCACATAGGAAATTTGCTATTTCTTACGAAGCTCCTGTTGATTTCTCATTCAAAGCCTTGCAAAAGCATGAAGAAGAAAAGGAAGACTCTCATGACAAAACTCAGAAGACTAGGACTGAGCATGTCTGAAGCTGGGAGGAACTGAAAATAACTTAAGGCAGATAATGCTGGATGGTGTGTGTGTGTGTGTGTGTGTGTGTGTGTGTGTGTGTGTGTGTGTAGGACAGTTTTCTACCAGCTCTGTCTAATGTGGGGATCTATCCAAAAAACTCTACCCCACCTCAACCTACCGCCTCTGAGGTGAAGAGTTATGAGATGGGCCAGTTACTGGGCCCATTCACTCCCATACCTGCCAAGAGGTGTTGGTGCGGCAGACATGATGGCAGAATAGATTCAGGGAGATGTGTTCAGTAAGAAGAACCTCAGGAGAAATGCATACTAGAAGGTATATTTTATACACTGTATATACACTTTATATGCATGTTTGGTGTGCATTTTTTTCCCCTCAGACAACTAACCACTAAGAGGAAAAAAAAAAAAAACTCAGTAGAAACTGGGAATTAGACCAGTACTGTACAAACAACCCCTCTCCTGCTGTAAAGCTGATGCCAACACAAAAATGTACCCAGGGCAGGCCTCAGGTGTTCTGTTCACCTGTCTTTAGACAGACAGCCTATTGTACTGCACCATACGATTCGGTGGCCAAGAGTCCCATGTGGTAACTGACATGTGGTTAGAGCAATGGAGAAAACACATCTTAAATTTTATATCATTCTAATTAAATTTAAATTTTAAAACGGATGTAGCATATTTTCCCATTATACACAACTGTATTACTTCCATAGGGCTACATTTCGTTTTAAACCTTGCCTGTGCAGTGCACCTGTCAGGAACATGGCATCTTTCTAGTATTACATGTAACCACTAATCTAATTGGTGCCAACAGCTTTATTTCCTTTGGATGTTTTCCTAGGCACTGATGTGATATTTTAATGTATTTACTTCAATATAATTTGCAGACAGCACAAGTTACACTGGTAACTATGTAAACTGTCATAATTCCATTTTCTTTTTTCTTACTACTTTAATAATTATAATTTAATTAAGTTATTTTATAGTTTCAAACACATTTAAATTTTTTTATAATTTTTGTTGCAGATGGACGCAATGCCTTTATTTTATTTATTTATATGGTGCTGAGGATTGAACCCAGTGCCCCACAAATGCAAGGGGCACTACTACTGAGCCAACACCCCAGCCCTTAAATTTTTTTAAATGAAGACTTGTTCCTGGTGTAGAAATGAATGGAGTGCAGAAGAATTACAACTGGCACAATAAACAAAAAGAGACGGAATGGACAAAGGAGTTAGTGAATTCACTCAACTTGGATTGATGCAGCTATAGAAATGATAGGCTTATCACTTCAAACTCTTCTAAAAAAGATGAACGAGTTTTTTTCAATGTGAATGCAAATATTAAGGAAAATTATTATTTTTTAAAATATTTCAGTTGTTCATGATCTTTATTTTATTCATTTATTATTTATATGTGGTGCTTGAGGATTGAACCCAGTGCCTCACGCATGCTAGGCAAGCGCTCTACCACTGAGCTACAGCCCTAGCCTGAATTTTTTTTTTTTTTGATACTTGATTTAGCCACTGGAAAAAAACCTTGATGTTTGAAATAGTTTAAGCATTTGAATTTATGTGAAAACTGTAAGTATTATGAAATCTAAGGGCCGATCAAGTATTTTGGATGAAAATTTAACATTCAAATCCAGATGTGCTGTCGGTGTCAAATGCATACCAGATTACTAACCAGAATAAAATAAGATGTAAAATATCTCATTAGGAATTTTTATATAGGTTATGTTAAAATGATAATACTTTGATTATACTGGGTAAAATAATCTTTTTGGTGGTGGTGGCAGTAGCACTGGGGATTGAACTCAGAACGTGCATATTTTAAGCATGTGCTCTACCCCTGAACTACACCCTTGTCCCAAATATGTATTATTCAAGTTAATTTTTCAAGTCTTTTTTTTACTTTTTAAATGTTACTACTGAAAATCCAAACTTACATTCGTGCCTCATTTGATATTCGCTGCACAGCACTGTTGTAGACATAGCTTCCCTTCAATAACTACGACATCTAATGCTGACCAAGGACCCCTCCTAGTTAGATCCTATTCTTGATGATTCACATGCACGGTTATTATCTATTTAACTCTCTCACAAAAAAAAAATGTTTATTTATCTTCTTAGTATCTTCACTTCCCCATTTTTCTAAAAGGAAGGAAGGAAAGAGGCAAGGAATACAGGCAGGCAGGCACAACGTGGGCTCATGACAAGGCGAATGGATCAAAACCTCAGGATATATAAAGGACAAACCTATCCTGAAAAAGAATCCATTTAATTATTCAGAAAAACAACTCAGAATACTATTGGACACCCTCAATATTTGGCAGAATAACACAACATTCCTTTGCCATTCATATGTTCATTTAAGTTTTTATTGATTATTCAGGTACCAAGTACTATGGAGACACTTAGCCCAAATCTGTTCGTGGGAGCAGGTAGGAGGCACATCTTGGAGAGGATGAGTTTTAAAGGATGGGTAACTGCTACCTGGGTGAAGAAAACGAATTCATTCCAAGCAGAACAAATAGCTGAACCAAGTATCTGCTTATGTGTGCATTAGGTGGTAGGCAGAAACCAGTCACAACTAAGCAGTTTTAATTTATCCTAGGCATTTGGGTACCTTTAGGAAATTTTGGGGTAGGCTAAAGAGTGACAGTGGTAAGAACAGTAAGAGATTTTAAGTTATTGCCACTCTGACACAGGTTAAGAATATGCTAGTGGGGTTGGGGTTGTAGCTCAGTGGTAAAGCACTTGCCTAGCATGTGTGAGGCACTGGGTTTGATCCCCAGCCACCATATAAAAAATAAATTAATAAACAAAGATGTTGTGTGTCCATCTACAACTAAAAATATATTTAAAAAAAAAAAAAAAGAATAGCCGGGCGCGGTGGCTCAAGCCTGTAATCCCAGCACTTAGGGAGGCTGAGACAGGAGAATCGCGAGTTCAAAGCCAGCCTCAGCAATGGCGAGGCGCTAAGCAACTCAGTGAGACCCTGTCTCTACATAAAACACAAAATAGGGCTGGGGATGTGGCTCAGTGGTCGAGTGCCCCTGAGTTCAATCCCCAGCACC
>PVHX01002953.1:0-22848 GCA_004024805.1 Geosciurus inauris | reverse complement strand
GAATATGCTGGCTTTGGTAAGTAATGAGGGCCTGAACAAAAACAGTGATAGAGATGGAATTGAAGGGACAAATTTGAGAAATGTTAAAGAGAGAGCAGACAGAACTTTGTCCCAGTTTTGTTAAGTGAAGGTAGAACATACTTTTTGTTTGAACAACTGGGTATTGGCATCCCATTCATTCATTCTTGGATATGATGAGTACCAGCTAACTTTTGCCCACCATGTACAAGGCCCTGGGTTCAATCCCCAACATAAAAAACAAACAAAAATTTTAAAAACCCTTAGTAAATTTAGGCAATAGATTTAAATAGACATTTATCAAAAGAAGACATGAATGCCAAAAGGTACACAAAAAATATGCAGCATCACTAACCATCAGGGAAATGCAAATCAAAACCTTACCCCAGTAAGAATAGCTATTATACAAAAGACTAAAGATAAGAAGTGCTGGTGAGAGTGTGGAGAATAAGTAACCCTTCCTTGCATACTGATGGTGGAAATGTAAATTAGTACAGCCATTATGGAAAACCAGTATGGAGGTTCTTCAAAAAATTAAAATAGAACTACCATGTGACTTAGTATTCCTACCACAGCATATGGGTCCAAAGGAAATGAAATCAATATGTCAAAGAGACATCTGCATGCCCATGTTCACTGCAGCACTACTCTTAATAGCCCAAAATGGAAACAATCTAAATGTCCATCAACCGATGAATGGATACAGAAAATGTGGAACATGTACACAATGGAATACTATTCTACCATAGAAAAGCCTGAAATTCTGTCATTTGAGGCCATATGGATGGAACCAGAGATCATTATGTTAAGCAAAGTAAGTCACACACAGAAAGACAAGTACCATATGATCTCATTCACATATGGAAACTAAAAAAGTCAATTTCATGGAAGTCCAGAGTAGAACGATGGTTACCAGAGCCTTGGGAGAGTATCATGGGGAAAAGTTGATCAATAAGTACTAAGTTATAATTAAAACAGCAAGAAGTTCTGGTGTGCTATTGCACAGTAAGGTGACTATAGATATCAATAATATACTGTACATTTCAAAAAACTAGAAGGATCTTGAAAGTGTTCATCAGAAAGAAATGATATATGTTTGAGGCGATATCTACTCTGATTTAAACATTACACAATGTATACATGTATTGAAACATATGGTATCCCATTGATAAGTATAATTTTTATGTTAAAAATAAATTTTTTAAAAGGAAGGGAAATACGTCTCCTAAAAATAAATAAATAGAACAAGAAAGCCGAGAAGAAAGGTCTAAGGCAAAATAAAAATTTTGAAGAAACTCAGCACAGGTAAGTTTATAGGAAAGAAAAAGATACACCCAAATATATGCATAGAAATTTCTTCTTGGCTCTGAGAAGTCTGCTGGATGGAGCATGAGTTCTAAGTTTATCTTATTTACCAATCTACCCTCATTGGCTAGCAAAGTGCCTGACATATAATAATTTATTCTAAATAATTATTTGTGTGAACACACTTATTTCCTTAAGTTTAAGAATAACATAATAGGGCTGGGATTGTAGCTCAGTGATAGAGCGCTCGCCTGTCATGCGTGAGGCCCTGGGTTCGATCCTCAGCACCACATACAAAGCAATAAAATAAAGACATTGTGTCCATCTACAACTAAAAAAATATTTAAAAAAAAAAGAATAACATAATATTCTAAATAGATGAAAAATGACTACTAGCACAATAACAAATACTTGAGATGAATGATTCTGGTTTAAATATCCCATACTTAGCACATCAAGGTCAAGTTAATTTTCTTTGATCCTTCTTTTCTTCCATTTTAACCAAGTGACAAGAAATGTTAGCTTTTTACAACATGTGTGAGGGCTGGGGCTATGGCTCAGTGGCAGAGCACTTGCCTAGCATGTGTGAGGCACTGGGTTCAATCCTCAGCACCACATAAAAATAAACAAATAAAATAAAGGCATTCTGTCCACCTACAACTACAAAAAAAAAAAGTGTGTACTTAATAGGGCTTACTAAATCATATCTAAATGTCATTTTTCCCCTAATGCTTGGTTTCCACTAAATTGTTTTTACATAAAAATGGAATCCTTCTAAAAGAAACAAAGACCCTTTAGAGAGGTCATAGAAAATCTAATCTTAACTTAAGAAGTCACAGAAAAGATAAAACAAATATTAGTTTACTTTTTAAAAACAACCATTATTTATTTTGAATTTTAAAAATAATATATGTACATGACAGAATGAACTATTTGGCTTTATTTCTGTTTCAGCAACCTCAAGATTGACGGTTGTAACAAAGAAGTATGGATCCCAGATGGTTAGCACTGACTTTGTCGCAATAACCTCACCTTCCCCCCTGCTGTTATTATTTAAATTGCCGGTGTGCTCTGATAAACTCGTTTCCCAAACCTCAAAGAATGGGGAGAGGCAGAATTTTCCACTGCAATGCTGAAAATAATTGATCTTTCCACATCTACAAATGGAAAAGATTAACTTTCCTGGAATTTGAAAGATTGGAAGGTCTTTAGCAATCTATTTTCCCTTTCATTTTATTTCCTAAATTATTAAATCAGCTTTAAACACGAAAAAGGACATTTGAAAACAATGTAAACTTATCATTTACTTTTATTTTGTTTGCTCCAGTCTTTTAAACACAGTAGTAATCACAGTATGTATACTAATTTTGTGCCTATGCTTTCCACTTAACTTTCCACATTCTGTACCATCACCTTATTTATCATTTTATTTTATTTACTTATTTATTGTGGTACTAGAGATTGAACTCAGGAGTACTCTGCCAATGAGCTACATCTTCAGCCCTTTTTATTTTATGTTGAGACAGGGTCTCAGTAAGTTGCTGAGGCTGGCCTAGAATTCATGATCCTCCTGCCTCACCCTCCCAAGTAGCAAGTACCACCTCACCTGACTTGAATTTATCATTTTACAGAATATTTACCCTTGCATCATTGATACACTTTACTCAATCTGCTCAGCTTTATTTTTTATTTAATTAAAAAAAAATTTTTTTTTTTTTGGTACTGGGGATTGAATCCAGGAGCGCTTTAACATGAGCTATACCCTCACCCCTTTTTATTTTTTTATTTTGAGACAGGGTCTTGCTAAGATGCCCTGACTGGCCTTGAACTTGTGATCCTCCTTCCTCAGCCTTCCAAGTCACTGGAATTACAGGTATGCACCACAGGTTTTTTTTCTTTTTTAATACCATGACTACAATCTTTATAATTAGCTTTTTTTTTTTTTTGGTACTGGAGATTGAACTCAGGGGCACTCGACCACTGAGCCACATCCCCAGCCCTATTTTGTGTTTTATGTAGAGACAGGGTCTCACTGAGTTGCTTAGCGCCTCGCCATTGCTGAGGCTGGCTTTGAACTCGCGATTCTCCTGTCTCAGCCTCCCTAAATGCTGGGATTACAGGCTTGCGCCACCGCGCCTGACTTTATAGTTAGCTTTATAGATATTTTTTTCTTTTGACCATTACTTGTGATGTATAATTATGAATACTCCCAGTTGTCCTCCAAATTTACAATGATGTACAAAGCCCTGCTAGCCATTTGCCAGCTTGCTTTCTTGCTTGACTTATTTAAAATTTAATATTTAAATGTTAAATTGAGCTTTATTATTAATTTGCCTTTTAAAATTAGTAGTGGGAACATTAAATCTCTTTTTTTTTGTATTCCTATTTGTATTCCTTCTTACGAATTATCAGCTTGCATTTTTTTAAAAATATTTTTTAGTTGTAGATGGACACAATACCTTTATTTTATTTATTTATTTATTTATTTTTATATGGTGCGGAAGATCGAACCCACTGCTTCATACATGGGAGACGAGCACTCTATCACTGAGCCACAACCCCAGCCCCTCAGTTTTAGGATGTTGGTGCTTTAATAACATAGTTATATATAAGTTAGGAATATATTATAAAATTTAACACTGTTTAAAATTTTTTTTAGTTGTAGATGGACACAATGTCTTTATTTTATTGCTTTGTATGTGGTGCTGAGGATCGAACCCAGGGCCTCACGCATGCAAGGCAAGCGCTCTAGTGCTGAGCTACAATCCCAGCCCAAAATTTAACATTTTATATCTAAAATTAATTAGAATATTTTTCCAATTTTGTATCTTCTTTTTAGTTTTATACAGTCAAAAGTTGGGAGAATGAGGCTGCGGTTGTGGCTCAGTGGTAGAGCGCTTGCCTCGCATGCGTGAGGCACTGGGTTCGATCCTCAGCACCACATAAAAATAAGTAAAGGTATTATGTCCATCTATAAAAAAACACACACCAAAAAAAAGAACACACACAAAAAAAAAAAACGTGGGGAAAATTTTAAATCAGACCTGTCCATCTTTTTCTCTTTTGGATTCCTCTCTTTTATTACTTCAATGGTTTAAAAAGTCTCATTTTTAGTGAAATGTTGGTAACTGTTTAGCTGGATGATGAATAGTTACCTAGAGTTCATGTTGCTGTTCAGTCACTTAGATGTATATTGGAAATTGCCCTTAAGAAAAACTTTTTAAAAAACATCTTTCAATGGTGCTGGGAAAACTGGAAATCCATATGCAGCAAAACGAAACTAAACCCCTATCTCTCACCATGCACAAAATTCAACTCAAAGTGGATCAAGGACCTGGGAATCATACCAGAGACCCAACGCGTAACAGAACGGAAAAATAGGCCCAAATCTTCATCATGTCGGATTAGGATCATACTTCCTTAACAAGTCTCCGATAGCACAAAAAGTAAAATCAAGAATCAACAAATGGGATGGATTCAAACTAAAAAGCTTCTTCTCAGCAAAAGAAATAATCAATGAAGTGAACAGAGAGCCGACATTCTGGGAACAAATCTTTGCCACACGCACATCCAATAAAGCACTCATCTCCAGGATATACAAAGAACTCAAAAAGCTTATCACCAAAAAAACTAACAACTCAATCAATAAATGGGCCAAAGAGCTGAACACAAACTTCACAGAACAAGATATACAATCCATCAACAGACATATGAAAAAATGTTCAACATCTCTAGCAATCAGAGAAATGCAAATCAAAACTACCCTAAGATTTCATCTCATGCCAGTCAGAATGGCAATTATCAAGAATACAAACAACAATAAGTGTTGGCGAGGTTGTGGGGGAAAAGGCACGCTCATACATTGCTGGTGGAACTGCAAATTGGTGCAACCATTCTGGAAAGCAGTATGGAGATTCCTTAGAAAACTTGGAATGGAACCACCATTTGAGCCTGCTATCCCTCTCCTCGGTCTATACCCAGAAGACTTAAAAACAGCAAACTACAGTGCTGCAGCCACTTCAATGTTTATAGCAGCTCAATTCACAATAGCTAAACTATGGAACCAACCTAGATGCCCTTCGATAGATGAATGGATAAAGAAGCTGTGGTATATATAGACAATGGAATATTACTCAGCAATAAAAGAGAATAAAATTATGGATGGCATTTGCAGGTAAATGGATGGAGTTGGAGAATATCATGCTAAGTGAAGTAAGCCAATCTCAGAAAACCAAACGCCGAATGTACTCATTGATAAGTGAATGCTGATCCATAATGTGGGGAAGGACATGGGAACAATAGAGGAACTCTGTTCACAGGGATGTAAGGGGGGAGGGGCATGGGGACAGTAAAGGTGGTAGAATATGATGATCATCATAGCCCTAACTTTATGTATGACTGCATATATGTTGTGATTCTATATCACTTACAACTAGAGAAATGAAATGTTATCCTCTAAAATAATAATAATAATAAAAAAATAAAAAATAAAAAACATCTTTCCCATTGCTAGAATAATCATTTATTTTATTTCTACTAGTTTCTCTTTTATCCCCTTCATTTTAGAGTTGAGAAAACTCTTGTCCATGAGGTTAAATTAACTTGCTTACTGTGTGAGTCATCTTATTCCTCCACCCAACAACTAAACTTAGCCACAACCTCTTCTTTTTTAGACAAAGCAAAAACACTCAAAGGCAGGGCTACTTGGAAAGGGCTAGAGTTCAATTAAAAAAAGTTGGGCTGGTAGGTCCCAAGTGGCCGGTGCTGTACTCCCACAAGCTTTCCCCAACCCTACTCACTAGAAATGGTAGGGTTGGGGGTGTGCGATCAGCCTCGCAGACAGCTCTCCAGGGGAAAAAAATATCTGTATTGTAGCCATTTCTTTGGTGTTAATACTTCCAACTTGAAGGATTTCAAGACTAATGTAATGTCCCTGAACTTGAAGTTGGGAAGAAAAGGGCAGTAGCATACTATTTCATGCTATTTCCACTATATGCATATAATAGATAATAGATCTCAGCAAAAGGTAATAAAGAATTAGAGCTGGGTGCAGTGGTGCAAGCCTGTAATCCCAGCACTAAGGGAGGCTGAGACTGGAGAACTGCAAGTTCAAAGCCAGCCTCAGCAACGGCAAAGCGCTAAGCAACTCAGTGAGATCCTGTCTCTATATAAAACACAAAATAGGGCTGGGAATGTGGCTCAGTGGTTGAGTGCCCTGAGTTCAATCTCCAGTACCAAAAAAAAAAAAAAAAAAAAAGAATTAGGAAATAAGTGGTTCAAAGTATAACATATTTACAGATATTTATATTTTAATATAATTTGTTAAAGCATAAGTTTAAGTGCTTTAATTTTAAATAAAGGCTGTATTTAACTATCAACTTGCAAAAACCCTCAGTTTTTTTTCCTCCAGTGCTGGGGCCTGAACCCAGGGCCTCGTGCATGCTAGGCAAGTGCTCTACCACTGAGCCACATCCTAACCTAAAACCCCTAAAACTTTAACCATTTCCTCTCAATGGGCTAATATAAGGATATTCCAACACACCACTGAAAGACAAATAGTAATGAAAGTACGATTTATATTTTTAGGGGCAATATGACACAAAATTTATCATTTTAGCCATTCAGTTCAGTGGCAGTAGGCATATTCACAGTGCCTTGCAATCATTACCAATGGCTAGTTCTGGAGCCTTTCCATCACCCCAGTAGAACCTCTGCCCCATTAAACACTAGCTCCCTCTTTCCTCCTCATCCCAGCCCTTAGTAACTTTTACTTTTTGTCTCTAGGAATTTGACTATTCTAGGTACCTCATAAAAGTAGAATCACATAATATCTGTCCTTGTGTGTGGATTATTTATTACATTTAGTATAATATTTTCAAGTTTCATCCATGTTGTAGCATGTATCAGAATTTCATTCCTTTTTAAGTTTGAAGCTAGATTTTAAGTCCAACTTTTAGGGTCACAATCAGTGTCCAAACAACCATCCATGGCCTTCCCATGGCCAAAGAATAAGCCCAGCCCACAATCAGAAAGTGCAGAAGACCAGGTGAATCAGACACTGGGGGATGGGAGGGGAGGTGTCAGCAGGGAAACTTTAATAGAAAGCACAAAAAAGAACCAGGAAAGGTAGAATATGCAAAATACTCAATTAAATCTTATTCTGTCATTTTTTTCCCATAAATTCAGGTATGAAAGAATCTTAAATAAGTTCACCCAGTTCAGTGACTGCACTAGAACAGTTGTTCTTAAAGTCGGATTCACTGACCAAAAGCATCACCATCACCTGGGACCTTACTCAAAGTACAAATTCTTGGGTTGGGGTTGTGGCTCAGTGGTAGAGGGCTTGCCTAGCACGTGTGAAGCACTGGGTTTAATCCTCAGCACCACGTGGAAATAAATAAATGAAATAAAGGTATGGTATCCATCTACAACTAAAAAAATATATATATTTTAAAAAGTACAAACCCCTGGGCCTAACCCCAGACCTAAAAAATCTAAAACTCTGAAAGTGGAACCTAGCTTTTCCAGATGATTCTGATGCATTCTTGAGTTTGAGAACTTTGGTTCTGCTGATGCCTAAAAAGGTCCCCCAAATTATCCCATAGGCATTTCATAGGTATGGATTGCCATTCATGATCTTACATTAAATATAATGGAAGAGGGAGTTATGTTAATAAAGGGAATGCATGAATATATGAATCCTTAAAAATTGTTTGCCAAAGATTATGTAAACATTAAAATTCTCAAAACAGCTGGGCGCGGTGGAGCATGCCTGTAATCCTAGCACTTGGGGAGGCTGAGACAGGAGAATCGAGAGTTCAAAGCCAGCCTCAGCAATGGGGAGGCGCTAAATTCAGTGAGACCCTGTCTCTAAATAAAACACAAAATAGGGCTGGGGATGTGACTCAGTGGTTGAGTGCCCCTGAGTTCAATCCCTGGTACCAAAAAATAAAACAAATCAAAACATGCACTGAAATATGCATTACTCCTGGTAGGCCCGATCTGTTTTACAGTGTTTGTGAAACTCTAAGTTCAGTTTTCTTCACATACATGGGTACTGGCATAAGCTGCAACAGAGGGAGCAGGCAGAGAATCCAGAAAGAGCTGAGTTTTAGTCCTTGCTCTGTCTTCCAGATTTAACCCACATTTGAGAACTGGCTTATTTGGGCATAAAACTGGGATGGTAGAGGCCACTGTGCAGGATTTCTTCAAGAATAGACAATAATGTCAACCTTCATTACACTTTCCTTCCTTCATAAGACAACCTTCTTTCTGTTTAGGGATTGGTTTTGGTAAACCAAGAAGGTGGGGCTGGTCCCAGGCAGCCCCATTCCAATTGCCATGAATGATTTAAGAGTGGCCAAGTGACTCACTTCTAGCCAATTAGAAATAAAGACAAACCTTAGAATCTTCCAGGAAAGAAATTTCTCCAGTCTAAAAAACAAAAGCTGGTCTGCCAACTCCCCTTTTCTTCTGGCCTTGGATATTAGGATATGATATTTGCAGTTATGGATTCTAACTAATGGAGACTGTAAATCACCTACCATGGTATCTGAGGGAAGTCTCAAAGTGCACAAAAGTTACCTGGGGTGCATTTAGAAATACAGATGTGGGCGGGGGACACCCTAACCTCTAAAACTTAAGTCAGTAAATCTTAGGTGGGACCTAGTGAACCTTATTAATTAAGTTTAAATAAGCATTCATGGTTATTCTCTTCACACCATAGTCCAGTCTGACTCTTATGCAGGTGGCCTTCAAACCCCAGTTCCAGAACTGTCACTCGCTATGCGTACAGGTACTTAAATATTTACTTTGCCCCTATTGTGCACTAGGCATTGTGGGAGAAACAGATGGAGGAGACACCATCTTGCTCTCAAGGAGCATGTAACCTAGTAAGAGAAACAACAGGTGCAGAGCTAATCTAATGAGAAAACAGCATGTAACAACTATCGTCGGGGTTGGAGGGTGGCAGAGACAGAGTAAAATGTCCCCTGAGAGATTCAAAGGGCTCTCATTTGACTTGGGCTTTGAACAATAATGCATTTCAATAGGGAAAGAGTTTTCCAGGCAGAAAGGACCATAAAAGGGAAGCTTCAGCTGTGGCTAAAAATCATAACATTTATTTGAAAAAATAGTAATTAGTTTGGAGTTGGCCTGGAGTATAGGGACACCATGAAGAGGACAACGAAGACAAAGACTACAAAAGCAGTTTTCAAAACTGGATTATTTTGTGGCGAGCCAGGCTTGGGGGCTGGATGACCTTTTCCAAGCCATGGGAAATCATCCATTCACTCAGCACATCTCTAGCGGGCACCTACTAGGCGCTCAGCATAGTACTGGGCCAGAGGATAAGGGTTATGTGGTCCCTGCCCTCAGATCTGCTCAGGACTGAGTAGCAGAGACAGGCAAGTGACCAGACATAATGAGGTCTGAACATCCTCGCAGTGGGGAACCAGAGAGAGAGACAGGAGCACAGACAGGCCTCTTTCCCAGATGAAGTCAACCAGGGAAGACGACGATATCCAAAAAGAACTCTGGTGACATGGCCAGGTTTAGGGAGGGCAAGGAAGCAGTCATGTTTCTCTGAGGTTGAATCGTTGCCTTCGTTTCCTTCCTGGTATCTGGTCAGCACTTTAATTTTGTCCAAAATATTTACTACACAACTGTGTCAGGCAATGGAGCAGATGTAAAAGAAAATAGGGTCTACGGTCCAGGCCAGTTCTTACTATGGGATCCTCGGACCATCTAGGATCTGTTACCCAAAACAGATCTGCCCCATCTCCCACAGCTTACAGAGCTTTAGTTTCTGAGACCCTCCAGTTCCATTTTCCGGGACCACCTGCTCTGGTCCACGTGCTGCAGTTCCAGCATGCCATGGTCTTGCTCTGTGAAACCCCCACACATGCAGAAGCCCTTCCTCACCTATCCCACCCTCAATGTAAAGGCTACCCCTCCAGGAAACCTTCTCTGACCACCTATGATGAAGTTAAGCATACCTCCTGACAGTCCATGAGGGTCTGTACATAATGAACCAAACCACTGATACAGTCCTGTGATGGGGGGGAGGGGACACATCTATCCTGTCTACAGGCCCTGACATCCCACCTTTCTCCTCTCTACTTCTGCAACACTGGAACCCACCAGATTGTTTAAAAACAGCTTTCCCCACCATTGAATTCAAAGCACCTTACATTCTTTTTAGAATCAGCCAAATTACAACCATATTAATCAATAACTCAATGAAAACATATGAGAAAAATGAGCAGTGGCTACTCCATCTCATTGGACATTGAACTATGATTGCATGTTAGTTCTTTGTGTACAAATAAGGAACCATAGGATCCTGTGTTAGTTTTGAGGTTAAAAAATTGGATAATTATAAATTCCTCGTTTTTTTAAAATCTTTATTTTATTTTATTATTATTATTTTTTTATGTGGTGCTGAGGATTGAATCCAGTGCCTCTTGCATGCAAGGCAAGTGCTCAACCACTGAGCTACAACCCCAGCCCCAAATTCCTCGTGTCTATTTCATTCTCCCTCTTCATAAACAATGTTAAGGGGCAGGTACTATCTATAATTCTCTATTTAAAAAAAAAATAGATAATACATGAATATGATAAAATTCAACTGGTACAAAAAAATATTGCAGTTACAAATCTATAAGACTTTCACACCCTCCTCTGAAACAACCACTGTTATAACTTTCCTATGTATCTTCCCGGAAGTATTTAGTGCACTCGGAAGTACATAAGAATATAGTGTCCATCATTTTTATATACAGAAATGGTAGCATACCATACAAAACTGTATTCTGCTTTTTTAAAAAAGAAAAAAAAACAATATACTTCGATATCATTCTATTCATTCCTTATCAACCTAAATCCTTTTTAATTGTTGCAAAGTATTGGATTACATAGATATTCCACAATTTAACCAGTCCTTTGCTGATTGATATTTAGTTCCTTCTCAATCTTTTGCTACTAAAACAAGTCTAAAACACATGCATCCTGTACACATGTTCAAGCATATCTTTATAAACTAGAATTGAAATGGCTAGAACAAAGGTAAATGCATTTTTGTTGGTTTGTTTTTTAACTTTGTTTTTTAACTTTCTTTATTTTATTTTATTATTATTATTTTTTTATGTGGTGCTGAGGATTGAACCCAGTGCCTCTGGGTTCAAACATTGCCAAATTACAGGGCAATGCTTAACACAATGTCTAGGTACTTTCTAGATATCCATGATTGGGTTTAGAATAGTGTTTATAAACCCCTTGAAACTGTATGAAAAATGTGAAGTATGTGTTTATTTTTCTCAAGAGGGGATCCGTGGCTTTAATCACATCCTTACAGGCATCTGTATCTCTAAGAAGGATGAGAATCATTGGGTTAATAGGTCTTTGTATAATAACCAATAGAAGAATAGCAGAAGTTGACCCTAAGTAGGATCCAGAAAGACCTGCTTCAGCTCTCTGAAGAGGAGTAAGGGAGAAGATGCAGGGGGCTGATATTCACCCCTGCTCCCTTCTCCGACAGGGGTGATTCAATTCCACAAAAATCAGAACTTGTTCCCAGTAACCAGAGGGTCTCTCCATTAGCTTCTGGTAATGATTTGATATGCTACTTCTTCAAGGGACTGAAGCACACTGACTAAGAGGAATGACTCCAGAGCAATGGGGTGCAGTTTGGGGTGTTCCCACTCTATGACAGGTCGCACAGCTCATGCTCTGTATCTAGTTGTAAAGGGTTAATGATGTGGGGGTGGGGTGATACACAAAAGGTCTTTTACATAGTATCCACAGTCTGGCCTTTAGCTGCCATTTATCCCTGCTGCTAATTGTGAATGGAACATTGACTCTAGCTTTTACATCAAGCACTCTGAACCAAGAACCAGTATTTCTTACTTTTTTTTAATACTTTAAGTCATAGATGAACACAATGCCTTTATTTATTTATTTCTATGTGGTGCAGAGGATCGAACCCAGTGCCTGCTCTTGCTGGGTAAGTGCTCCACCACTGAGCCCCAGCCCCAGCCCAAGAAGCAGTATTTCTATTCACTGACTTCAAAGTACTTGAACCTAAAGGAGTCTTCCAAGGTGGTGGTTTAGGTTTCCATAGCAATAACCTTTAGTCCAATTCAAACACTAACAAATTACTCCCAATAAAACCAACAGGCCTTAGACAGAAATGCTAAATTTCTAAGGAAATTAATCTTTTTAAAAAAATATTTTTAGTTGTTAATGGATCTTTTTATTTATTTATTTATATGAGGTGCTGAGGATCGAACCCAGGGTCTCACACATGCCAGGTAAGCGCTCTACCACTGAGCCACAACCCCAGCCAGAAATTAATCTTAATGGATGAATCCATCTCAGTTTCGATTATATGAAACAACAACAAACAAAAAAACCTTTAGCTGAAACCCCATATGGTCTGAGGTGTTAAGCACTATAAAACCAAGAGTTGAGTTTAGAGGAAAAAAAGAATCTGTTGTTAAATCAAAAAGGAAATGTGATTAGTATAACAAAGAACTATTTTTGAGAATGGAAAAGTTTTAGAATTTACCACCATTACATAGAATTTTAGCATTTATCACATCACCTAGAATTTTGTAGCATAACCATAGGCCTAAATTCCCTTGGGAATGTCACATTTTTGGTTAATGCTTTACTCAATGTATCCAGTACGCATATATTCATATAAGTATTTCATTTTTGGGGGACAGTACTGGTGATTGAACTCAGGGGTGCATAACCACTGAGACAGATCTCTAGTCCTTTTTTTTTTTTTAGTTGTTGATGGATCTTTATTTTATTCATTTATTGTTTGTATGTGGTGCTGAGGATCAAACCCAGTGCTTCATGCATGCTAGGCAAATGTTCTACCACTGAGCTACAGCCCCAGCCCCTCTAGTCCTTTTTATTTTTTTATTTTGAGACAGGGTCTAAGTTGCTTAGGGCCTCACTACATTGTTGAGGCTGGCTTTGAACTTGTGATCCTCCTGCCTCAGCCTCCCAAGGCTGCTGGGATTCTAGCTGTGTGCCACCATGCTTGCTTATATAAGTATTTCTAAAGTACAGTTTCTCAAAGTGAGGTCTTAACAGCACTTGAATCACAATTGTCCTGGGAGCCCCTTAAATACTCCTGGATCCCAACCTGTGATATTGGATCAGAATTTTGGGGAGTGAGGCAAGAATCTGCCTAGGGTCAAGCTAGGCAGATTCCTAGTTATACAAGCCTCCTAGGGTCTTTAAGCACCCTCAAGTTTGAGAACTAAGGCTTTAGAAGTCACTTTAGCTTAACCTTCCGCCCTTCACAGCCCCATCAGAAAAGGACTGCCATGCCAGATGCATGTCATATACCTGCTCCCCAGAAGGCTGAGGCAGAAGGATCCCTAGTTCAACACCAGCCTCAGGAATTTAGTCAGATCCTGTCCCCAAAACTAAAAATGGCCGGGCAAGGTGGCACATGACTAATTGCAACAAAGAAGGCTGAGGCAAGAGGATCTCAAGTTAAAGGCCAGCCTCATAAATTTAGCAAGAACTTGTCTCAATATAAAAAGGACTGAAGATATAGCTCAGTGGTAAAGCATCCTAGGTTCAATCCCCAGTATCAAAAATACACAAGTACAATAAAATAAAGGGCTAGGTATGTAGATCAGGGGTAGAGTGCTTGCCTAGCATGCTCAAGGCCCTGGGTTTAATTCCCAGTGAAAGAAAGAAAAGAAAGAAGAGCCTGCTAAACTTCTGCCTAGACACCTGGTAAGAGAGCTCTCACAAACTCCAAGAACACCCAGACTAAAGGTTTCAAAAGCCATCCTTTAAATTCCACCAAACGCACTATTTGAAAGACTCCTACAAAACTCTACCCAATTGGGGGCTGGGATTGTAGCTCAGCGGTAGAGCGCTTGCCTCGCATGCGTGAGGCCCTGGGTTCGATCCTCAGCACCACATACAAAGCAATAAAATAAAGACATTGCGTCCATCAACAACTAAAAAATTATTTAAAAAAAAAAAAAAAAAAACACCTCTACCCAATTGTACAAAGTCTAAACTTATTCCCTTTTCTACATACCAAGCTCCTCAAGAATTTAGGGCCAACACCGGGTGTAGTGACACACACCTGTAATCCCAAGGAATAAGGAGGCTAAGGTAAGAGGGTCACATGTTAGAGGCCAGCCCCAGCAACTTAGAGAGATCCTGTCTCAAAATAAAAAATTAAAAGGGCTGAGAATGTGGCTCAGTACTAGAGCAACCCTGGGCTCAATCCCCAGAACTATAATACAAAACAGATTTTAGAGTGGCCACCATGTGTCCCTACACCCAGAACAGCCTTCCCTTTCTAGTCAAAACAGCTCCACTTCTTTCACCCTATTTTACTCGGCACCTTCAAAAGAAGAACGTTGAAGAGAAAAAGAAAAACAGTTGATCAAGATTTAGTGAATAAACCAGGACACCATAAATCCAGACCCCAAATCATTATAAACCAGGCACTGATGGAATCATAGTAGAACAGAGAGGACAAAATGACAGGCTTTGGGGTCTACAGTGGATTTAAGCCTCAGTTCCCAAGGGGTCTGACTTTCATAGAGGACTATAATTTGGAGCATTGAGATCTGTAAAACAAGCTTAGTAACCCCATCTTGGGTTGAAGTGAAGCTTAAGTGAGTAGAGCCTAGGACAACTGTTACTCAAAGTTGCTCCCGGGGAGACGGATGCTGCAGTTCCTGTCCAACTGCCTCCACAAGTAGCCCTAAGTGCAGTGAGAACAAACCCTCAGGGGCTAGATTTGGGCAAAATTGCAGCCCAAAGGCCCAGCAATACTTTTTTGAAGTTTTTTGTTTTAGATTAAAATGGCATATGATTTTTTGGATTCTACTTCAAAATATATGTTTTCATTTAAAACGTGTGGAAGTTTTTGTTTTGTTTTGTAGTACTGGGATCAAACCCGGGGACTCACACATGGCAGCAAAGTGCTATACCACAGAGCTTTTTTTTTTTTTTTCATGTTGTGACAGGGTCTCACTCATGTCGAGTTGCCCAGGCTGGTCTTCAACTTGTGATCTTCCTGCCTCAGCCTCCTGAGTAGCTGGTGTTAGAGATAGATGCCACAATGCCCAGCATAAAAAATATTTTAAACCTCCAAATAATTGGCTACCACTGATGCCCAAGGAAATCCCTTCTCATTTATTCTGTAGCTTCAAGTACTCCCTGGCACACTGTCCACCATCCCCAGTGCCTATCACTCACCTTGATCTTCTTTGGAGTAGAGCAGGCTTAGTCTACAAGCGGATAGGCAAGATCAGGAAATAAATGAAAGCTGAACATAAAGAAATGTGTCTCAGGACACAAGCCTGGGGACTTCCAGGAAGATCACCCTTTAAGTGCTGAAAGCTGGTGGTCCAGCCTGATGATGAATGTTACCCTTTAAATTGCTCTGGAAGAAAGATTATATTTAACCAAGAACAAGATTATGTAGGAGGAAATTGATAGACTCCCTTGGTGAAGTGTTTTTATGTCTGTGTGTGTATGTATGTGTATAGATACAGGTGTGTTTACATCCGCAACTCAACAGAAGAGCAGATCAAGTCCCTGATCTGGTCTTGGCCATATAGAACTCTGGGAAGTCAGCCACTCTTCTTGGGTGGCTGTGGGTACTCATTTTCTCATTCCTGCCCCCTTCCTCTCCTACTTACTCTTCCACCTGTCTGTCATCTGAGAATTCCCTTGGTAACTAAAGAGCTAGGACTTGGCTATGAACAGCTACCTGCAATAGAAGGGGTGGGTGGGATGTCCTGAAGTTGATGGTCAGCTGGATGGATAATTTGGAGAATTATCCATCCAGGATATTATCCTTCCACTATCAGCTGGAGAGAGCAGGTACCCAGTTTTCATGAAAGATGCCAGTGACTTGGGACACACAATGCTCTAAAATGCTCACAGGAGACCTGCATCCACTTGGGGAGCACAATGAGTTGGTGAACTATTGGAAAGTCATCCTTTTTGGTCCCAAAAGCTCCAGCTAGTCAAAGCTACGGTGAAAGAGTGAGATTGTGCCGCTGACACACACACAACATGGGGCTTATAATGAGATTCCTACATGCGAGACGCTGTGCTGGGATCATTATATACACAAGGGAATAAAGAGGCAAGAGGCTAGGAGAAAGGAGTAAATTTTGTCAAAGGAGAGAGAGAGTGAAAAAGTAAAACCTAAGCCGGCGCGGTGGCCCACGCCTGTAATCCCAGCACTTAGGGAGGCTGAGACAGAAGAATCGCGAGTTCAAAGCCAGTCTCAGCAAAAGCGAGGCGCTAAGCAACTCAGTGAGACCCTGTCTCTACATAAAACACAAAATAGGGCTGGGGATGTGGCTCAGTGGTTGAGTACCCCTGAGTTCAATCTCCAGTACCATAAAAAAAATAAGTCAAATTAGTGTTAGACTGACTTAGTTCCAGGGAGTACTAACTCCACCCTTTGGTTTTAACGCCCAAGCTCAGCACATGGGCTCAATAAATAGCTGCTGAAGTCTCCAACTGGCATTATGAGCTGTAGCTCTGAGTGTCTTTCTGGATGGTGCCAGAGGGTAGGGGCTGTGATCATCTCCCTCTAGCTCACCCAGAGCGAATACGGGCCGCTGGCCCTGCTCCACCCTGTGGGCCACCCAGGCCCCCTCCCGCAGGCCAGCGTCGGACACCCGGTCCTGGGCTCCGCTTGGGGACCGACATCCCCGAGAGGAACTCCTGGGCCGCCACTCCCCTCTCCCCGAGTCCAGGACCCCCAGCCCAAGGTCCTTTTACCTCTCGTGCTGAGACCCGGCTTCGCTAGTCCTGTGCGCCCGCGGAGGTCACACCCGCGTCTAGGCCCAGCAACGGGTCTTATCCCGTGCGGATCCGCCCCACTTCGGGGTGGAGACTGAGCCCGAGTTCCTGGTTTTCCATCTGCCCACGGAACCGGAAAGTCCCTCCCAAAACAAAGCGCACCTGGAGTCCCGGACGTCGGAGAGAAGCCAGCCTGACCCGGGGAGAGGGCTGCACCTGCACGTGCCCGAGCTCCAGCCCGCGGCCACTCCGGTGGTCCCGACTCCCCCGCCTCGCCCGGCTATCGAGGCCGCACAGCCAGCCTGGCACTTCCAGTCCCGCTCCTGCCCCCGCAGAGTTTGACCAATGTATTCGCGAGCTATCGGGTGTCAGGGCGTCCCCACCCTGTGTCACCCAAGCCTGGCGACCTCGCCCTCTCCCACTCTGCGCCGGCCGCGCCCGGTTCAGTGCTTTGTCCCGAGTCGCGCCAAGAATCCATGCCTCCTCCCTGGAAAACGGCACTTTTCACTCAATAGCAGGCTCATGTCGAGCCTGTGGCTGGAAAAGTAGAAAGTGAAATCTGAATGGCACATTTCGTTTCCTTCTCTCACAATAAAACACACATTTCAAAAAGTGTCCAGCAGTTTCACATCTCTCTTGAGGAAAGACAGTCTCCTTCCTGTTGCTCCTAGAAAGTCAGCGAACTTCGGGAATAGAAAATTGGGGGCCCCGCTGATCTTTCTCTCTTAAACCTGTAAACGCTAGGGTTCAGTGTCTGTTAGTAGCTCCTTGGCTCAGCGCTCCCCTCGGTAGTACACTTTCGTGTGTTCATATCTGCTAACCCCCAGTGAACATAAACCTCTTGAAGCCACTTACTAGGTCTAGGTTGTCTTTGCGCCTGCGCGGGGTACCTTTTGGCACTCCGTAGGTGCTCAGTGAATGCTAGAGGAACGGAATCTGTTGCATCTACTGGCAATGTTTTATTTCATTTGACAGTGGATAAGTAGCTCTGAGGAATGTTTGCTATGCAACGGACCAAAATTCAAGTGGTTATTAAAACCCTTAAAGGAGAGGTAACATTAAATTATTTCCTAAACATAGCTAAAGGGGTGGTTTAATGTAGTTCAGAGCATGAGTTTTAAGATCAGACCAATTTGGATCCAGATCTGGTTCTGTCCTTTATATATACTTGATAACCTAAAAGTTTCTGAGCTTCAGTTTAGGAACTGACCTGGAGGAAACAAAATTAACAGGGCCAACGGTTGAAAAAGAATGCAGTAAGGCCAGGGAAGTGGCACCCATCCTAATTCCAGCTACTTGGGAGGCTGAGGCAGGAGAATTGCTAGTTTGAGGCCATCCTGGGAACCTGGCAATATAGTGAGACCCTGTCTTGAAATTTTGAAAGGAGGATGCTGGGAATATAGTTGAGGGGTAGAGCACTCCCAGATTCAATTCCCAGCACCCTGCCCCCGCAAAATCAATAAGGATAATTCACTTCTTCAGAAAGATTAGAAACACTATTATATCCCTTAGAAAAAAATAACAATTAGGTATATAGGAAAAAAAACCGACAACAATGGTTAGGAACAACTAACATATGCTGTTAGCACCCAGTTAAAGAACTAAACAGTTGTACCCAGACTCCAGACTCCTGCTGCTGCCTCCTCCCCAAAATTGCCAGTTTGGACCAGGTTGGGAAGCCAGAAAGAGACTTTCACAGGTATAAAAGGCCAGGAGTAAATCTGACCAGAGCTCCTGTAGGGTTAGCCTGAGATTTAACTCCAATAGGAGGTGCATCTTCGCTCAGATTCTCCCTAAGCCCTACCCCACTTCCTTCACTTACAGGGCTTCCTGAGAATATCCTCGAAGCAATTGCAGGAGAATCTCTGCTTGTAGCTCTGCTGCTAGGGAACCTGATCTAAGACAGGGTATTTTAAAAATTAATGGAATTGTAACAGGGGTCCACGTTGTGCTTTGAATACAACCCTTACTCATGCCTCAGCAACTTAGCGAGGACCTAAGCATCTTAGATTCTGTCTCAAAATAAAAAATAAAATGAGCCGGGTGCAGTGGTGCATGCCTATAATCCCAGCACTTTGGGAGGCTGAGACAGGAGAATCGCGAGTTCAAAGCCAGCCTCAGCAATGGCGAGGCGCTAAGCAACTCAGTGAGACCCTGTCTCTACATAAAACACAAAATAGGGCTGAGGATGTGGCTCAGTGGTCGAGTACCCCTGAATTCAATCCCCGGTACCAAAAAAAAAAAATATTGAGATTTGCTGGGTGCAGTGGTGCATGCCTATAATCCCAGCAGTTCGAGAGGCTGGCACAGGGGGATCACAGGTTCAAAGGCGGGCTCAGCAACTTTGTGGGGCCCTAAGCAACTGGGCTGGGGATGTGATTCAGTGGTTAAGTGCCCCTGGGTTCAATTTGTTGTACCAAAAGAAAAAAATAAAAGTGTTAAGATTCTAGGTTACGTCAGCAAAAAAGCTGACTAAAACATAGGATCCAAAAGTCCTGTATGAAAGAGTCTACTGTAATATTCCACTAAGCCATCTGCTTAATCAGCCCATGAACTTCCTGTTCTTTTGATGGACACCCTGGGAGATGGGGCTCCCTGCAGTGTGTGTCTAAAGTGGCAGAGGTTCACCAGGACAGAACCAACTTAGATTGAATGTACATGCTTCAGTTAAATGCAAGGGCTAGTACTCTGCGCCCCTGGATGAAATTGTTAGGCTCTCTGTGCCTTAATTTCCTTGCCTATAAAATAGAGATAATGACAGACTTGGTAGTGCACTCCTGTAATCCCAGCAGCTCGGGAGGCTGAGGCAGGAGGATTGCAAGTTCAAAGCCAGCCTCAGCAAAAGCGAGGCACTAAGCAACTCAGAGAGACCCTGTCTCTACATAAAACACAAAATAGGGCTGGGTATGTGGCTCAGTGGTCAAGTACCCCTGAGTTCAATCCCTGGAACCAAAATAAGTAAGAAGGACTGGGGATGTGGCTCAGAGGTTAAGTGCCGTTGGGTTCAATCCCTGGTACCCCCTCCTCCAAAAAAAAAAATCCCCACTGCTCTGCCACTATGGTATATTTTTATTTTTTTTATTTTTTTATTTTATTTATTTTTTTTAGTTGTAGGTGGACAGAATATCTTTATTTTATTTTTATGTGGTGCTGAGGATCAAACCCAGTGCTTCACACATGCTAGGCGAGCATGCTACCACTGTGCCACAATCCCAGCCCCTGTGGTATATTTTTAAAGGGACATTTTTTTTTCCCTTTCCTTCTCCCTCTTTCCCTCCCTAACCATGGGAGAAGCCAGATTAACCTTCTTCCCATTCTAGGCCCAGTTATTTGTCCTTTGGCTCCTGAACCACAGGAATAAAGGAATCTATACTTCGGGGACTGGCACCAGCAGGTCTGAGAAACAGCTATCTCTCAAAGCTACAAATGAATTGACTCCTAATAGGGCACAGCTGGAATGTAGCCTTTGTATTCCCTCTTTAAAAGCCTGCTGTTCTCAGCAACTTATCAAGGCCCTAAGCAGTTCAGTGAGATCCTGTGTCTAAAATACAAAAGAAAGGCTGAGGGGCTGGGGTTGTGGCTCAGTGGTAGCGTGCTCACCTAGCACATGTGAGGCACTGGGTTCGATCCTTAGCACCACATAAAAATAAAAAAAGACATTCTGTCCACTTACAACTAAAAAATACTAAAAAAAACAAAAAAGAGGCTGAGGATGTGGCTCAGTGTTTAAGCCCCTCTGGGTTCAATCCCTGGTACCAAAAAAAATTTTTTTAAAAAGCCCTCTGTTTCACCTGGCAGTTAGAATCACCGTCTCTATGACAGGAGTCCCCTGTATTTCTCCTTTGCTAGCAAAGCAATGCTATTTCTTTTTCCTTTTTCTCAAAATCTTGCCCTCATTATTGGATCCACTTCCTGCACAAGAACCAATCTTTCAGTATCAGAATTTTCCAAATCAAAGGCTCAAAGGAGCCTTTAAATTAAAGATAGCAAGATAGCAAAATGAATACATATAGTTATCTCAGATCCTCTCAAAATCCAAGTAGAGCAAAAATAGTTTTGTGTTTTGTTTTGTTTTGTTTTTTAATCTCACAAGAACAAGGGAACCAGACAGAAAAAAATAACAAAAAATTTGGAAACTAGAAAGCAGTGAGACAGGTGATAATTGACTTGGCAAACCTGAGAGAGCTAAGGGAACAGGGAAAGCCAGGAAAGCAAGGTGACAGCGTAGATCACTGGGGATGTGGGAGTCTTCTGCCCCAGGTGCTTCTGAGAAGGAGTATGTAGGTAAGCCTGAAACAGGAAGATTGGTTGTGAGCTGCACAGGAAGCAGCTAGTGTCCCCCAGCCCCTCCTGCACAGCTGCTACTGTCCTTTAATGCATGTGGAAGTCTTGACGTGCTTTCTCAGAAGGGATAAAGAACAGGATCTCTGGAATGGGGACACCCAGATATTGTTGCCATGTTCTGGTAACTTAAACAATGACCATTTTTTCACCATTTTATTGTCTCTCATGATTTTGTGGGTCTCAATTTGGGCAGGGATTGGCTGGGCAATTCTGTTCCTTGAGGCATCAGTGAAGATCACTAAGTATAACTAGCTGGCAGTTTTCAGCCAGTCTGGAGGATTCCTTCTATATTTGATACCATAAAAGAGTAAATGGAAGGCTGATCTCAGCTGGCACTATCACCCAGGGCACCTACACCTTCCTTCTTCACATGGCAGTTTCAGGGTGTCAGATCTCCTATGTGGAGACTCAGGGTTTCCAGAAAAATACTACAAGAGATCCAAGCAGAAGTTATTAAGCTTCTTATTAAATAGGCTTGGAAACTACTGAACATCATTTCCATTGCATTCTATAGATCATGCAAATCACTGAGACCAGCCCAGTTTCAAGAAAAGGGGAATGAGCTTCCATCCCTGAATGAATGTGTGTGTGCAAAGATTTGCAGTCTTTGGGTACTAGATGAACACAGGATAAGACTACAGTACTGAAATTGAAGAGCCATATGAAAATTAAAAAGTGAATATTGAACTAACCGTTCAGTATTATTCCTCCACTTGGCTCCTAGAAACTGGCAGCCAGGATTATATTAATTAGGATGGAGAGTTTGGAGTACTTCTCTCCGGAGAATCTAAGAACAAAGATCTAAGGAGACTGTATTCAATTGCTTAATGAAACTGAAGTAACCTGTTAGTAAACTTACCCTTGTCAAGCTCCACCCACTCACACAGGCACACAGGGTGTCCAGGCAGTATTGTAGATCGCACTCTTAGGGTTAGTAGATAAAATACAGGACACTTAAATTTGATTTTTAGATAAACAACAAGTAATTTCTATTAAAGTATGGAATATTTATATACTGTGAACATATCTTAAATATTACACAGGATGTACTTATCCTATAAGGTATCTGTTGTTTATGTAAAATTCAAGTTTAACTAAATGTCTTGTTTTGTTTTGCTAAATTTGGCACACTTAAGAATAGATAGCCAGCCAGGCACAGTGGCACACGCCTATAATCCCAGAGGCTCAGGAGGCTGAGACAGGAGGATTGCAAGTTCAAAGCCAGCCTCAGCAACTTAGTGAGGACCTAAGCAACTCAGTGAGACCCTGTCTCTAAATAAAATATATAAAAAGGGCTGGGGGGGGGGGCCTGCGGCTGTAGCTCAGTGGTAGAGTGCTTGCCTAGCATGCGTGAGGCACTGGGTT
>PVHX01002952.1:28254-154455 GCA_004024805.1 Geosciurus inauris | reverse complement strand
CAGGCAATGAGCTCACTGTAGCCAGACCTATCAATAACCTAAAGGTCAACTGGGCCCATGGTAGCCAGACCTATGAGTCTAAAGGCCCACTGACCACCCAGTGACTTCACCCATCCCCATCCAATCCTACTGCTGTTCCCCCTGCGCGCGTTTTCCCTTACCCAATCATGTAACACCAAGGCATGTACTCCCCTGCTTGCGATTGTAACCCATAAAAATCCCTGCTCCCCTAGACTCGGGGCCGCGCTTCCTAACCTGCTGCGTTGGTGTGGGTTGGCGGACCCTACTCGAGTTTGAATTAAAGACCCTTTTATGATTACATCGGAATCGGACTCCTGGTGGTCTCTGGTGGTCTCGAGTCTGGGCATTACATATCTAAATAAAACAACACCCTCTCTACTCACTGTTAGGTGACCTTGAGACCTAGAGTAGCAAGCAGTGAAATCGAAGTTTGGCTTGTAAATTGCCTAAAGTTTGAAGCTGTTTTCTCACTATAACTCCATTGTCAAGGACAGAGAATATAGGCAAAGCAATTAAGGAAAATTTCTGACCAACCATTGCTAGATTTTTAAGTTATGCACACCCAAGTTAAAAATGAGGCACATATGTACATATATACACACACACAAATTTCAGAGAAGTAGGTGACCACTGTGGAGAATATAGAATCTATATAACTGGTCCAAGAAAATTACTAGGAAATAATGAGCAACAAGAAAACCAATAATGACAACAACAAAAATAATGACAAATCACGGCATCCATTATATTTAATATGAAAGTTATTATATGGTCTAAAAAATTGCTTTTAATATAAATCGCCATATTAATAAAGAAATAGAAAAGTATGTTATGTAAAAGAGGAGAATAGCAACTAACAGAAAATGCCTCCAAGGTGCAAAATAATACATAAACCACAGAAAATTTAACCATGAAAGGAAAACATTTTTAATAAGCAAGTGTGAGAGGAATAGTTTATAAATAGGGGCTATGAATAGATAGAAATTATAAATAATGACTAAATCAAAATTCAATAGTTGAAAAATAAAATAATAAAAAGAAAGTTTATTAAGTGGGGGAAAAATTAGATCTCAGGTGAAAAGAGAAAGAAACAGTGAACCTGAAGATACAATAATAGACTGCTGAATAGAGTAAAAAATGAATGAAACAAATGAACAAAGTCGTATTGACATTTGGGAGATTAGTCAACATATTACATGATAAGCATTCAAGAAGGAGAGGAGAAAGAGGAATGAGCAAACAGTTTTTGAAGATATAATGGCTGAGAATATCTCAGATTTGAGAATAGAAGAAAAGAAAAAAACATGAAAGAAGCTCAACAATCTCCAACCCCCACAACAAAAAAACACAAAAACCTCACAATGATTCACCCTCCACATACCATTGTCAAACAAAAAATGTAGATTATGAAAAAATTCTCCAAAGTGGGAAGAGCAAAGTGGCTTTATACATACTTTTGTAAGATTCACAACTGAGTTCTCATCACAAACCATGTAGTCTAGAGAAGGAGTTTGAATGGAATCTTCTACGTATTGAAAGAAGAGCTATAAAGCATGAATTTCATATGTAGTACAGAAAAAGGAAAAATCACACATCCCCAAATAAACAAAACCTAATAGAAACTGTCAATATCAGATGTCTTAATAAAATACTAAAAGGATTCCTTTTGGTTAGCTTAAAAGGAATTTACACAGATAAATATCTCCAGTAAAACTGACTACATACATAAATCTGAAAACCATTTTAATCATATTTTCTTTTGTAATGCTTGTTTTATCTCTGTAAAAGATAATACAAAGCAATAATTACAAATGATGCTAGTGGTCTTATATTGCATAATAATGCAGTTTGTATGAAAATGAGAAGAAAGAAAAGGAGAGAATAGGGCTAAATGCAAGCAAAACTTTTATAGCTGGAAATCTATTTACCATAATGGACATTACTTATAATTATATTGTTTTAAATTAAGAGGCTAATTTTACTACCCAGAGTACATAGTAACCACTTAAAAAACAAAACAGAAGAAGAGGAAGAGGAGGAGGAGGAGGAGGAGTAGGAGGAGGAGGAAGAGGAAGAGGAAGAGGAAGAAGAAGAAGAAGAAGAAGAAGAAGAAGAAGAAGAAGAAGAAGAAGAAGAAGAAAGAAAGTAAATGAAAAAAGAAAGTAAAAGAAAAATAGTGTGAAAGCACCATCAAGGGAATTAAAATTATGCAAAAATATTCTATTTTGTTCCAGAGAAAGTAGTAATGGAGAAATGACGACATAAAAAGCAAAATATTTGACATCAAAAACACATTGCAGAGGGAGACATCTTACTTTTTCAGTATTGATATTAAATGTAAGTAAACTAAACATTCTGATCAAATTGAGTTTGGCAGACCTGATTAAAATTACAGAACATATCCAATTACATATTCTCTAAATAGGCTTACTTTAGAGTCAAAGACATCAAGAATTTGGAAGTAAATGTTCAGGAAAAATTGCAACATGCAAAGATAATCAAAAATGAACTGCAGATTTAACATCAACAAAATAAACAGTATAAAGAAAATTATTAATAGCAGAAAAGAAGAACTTTTAATAATAACAGAGCAGTTCATCAGATCAAAAGATCTATGCATTTTACAACACAGTCCAAAAGGACCCTCAATATGTTATGATGGTACAATATAAAAAACAGCATTAATATATTTCATATTTTATTCTGCTGATATAAAATCAATTACGGTATCAACTATACTGAAATTTTATCTTAAAATTACTTTAGATAATAACATATCAAGATAAATAAAAATTAAAGATAATTAGCAATGTTAAACTTGTTATATTAAAATGGTATGGACTATTAAAATTGTCACAGTAATAATCCCGTTGAACTTAAAACAGAGAAAGGATCCCAAAGGGTCACTTTGAAAACTGCATTTTAAGAAACTTGAGATAAACTGAAGCAAGTTTCAGAATGGGATAAAAACATAATGGAATTAAAATAAAGAGACTATGAAATTTTAACAATAAATACTGAAAAACTATAGTTTTCTTAATTTACATATCATCCACTATATGTATTCGCTGAGTAAAGTAGCAACCTTTGAAATATGCTATTATCTTATTGCAGGTAAAATTTGCAAGAGCAGCATTAAAATTCAAAAGAGCAAATAAAGTAAGAAGATAAATTGGAGTAGGGAAAGTCCATGTTTGCTCTCTCATAACTTTAGTAGGAAAAGAGAGAATAGTAATTAAGAAAGGAAAGTTGGCAGCTGTTTTCTTGCATTTGAAATGAGACATCAACATTTACTGAAGATGTGACCTTGCATATATCCTAATTTCTTTACTTTCAGAATGATGGGAATTATAGAACTCATAAGGTGGCTATGAAGATTAAATGAACATGAAAATATATGGAAAGCACTTAAATTATTTTGACTATTATTAATAGCTGATTTTCTAATCAATGTAAAGAGGATATAGTAGAGTGCCTTTACTCAGATTTTAGTTTCCTTCCTTGATTACCAAAGAAATATTTATTTCCAGTTTTATTTATTACCAGTCAGGCCATAGATGATTCTCAATACCACCTTACTCAAAGAGAAGATTATCATAACAAGTACTTAAGAATATACCATCTGAGCCGGGTGCAGTGGCGCAAGCCTGTAATCCCAGCACTTAGGGGGGCTGAGACAGGAGAATCACGAGTTCAAAGCCAGCCTCAGCAATGGCGAGGTGCTAAGCAACTCAGTGAGACCCTGTCTCTACATAAAACACAAAATAGGGCTGGGGATGTGGCTAAGTGGTCGAATACCCCTGAGTTCAATCCCCAGTACCAAAAAAAAAAAAAAAGAATATACCATCTGGCCTTCCCATATTTTCTTGGACACTGAAGCCACCTTTTAAATGTGTATGTCAAATTTTTAAGTGGCATAGACTAAGACACAGCTAAGAAGATGGAAATATAGGTAATATCATTTAGATTCTTACACATTCAGCTGGGCAGAAAATGGAGTTAAAAACCCCTAAAGATAGAAGGTTCTGGGCAAATAGAAACATGCCTCAGAAGTCAAGGTGGATCTTTCAAGGAAGATTCTGATGAATATGAGTAAGCTGAAGGTAGTTTAGGATTTACAGAGGCCAAAGCTTTGTCTTTACTCATCTACACTCATAACTGGACCAAGGAGATACACACTTGACAGAATTTAAAGTAAACTAATTCTACTTTTTAAAATAATTCTCATTTACTGAGATCTTTGTTTCTTTCCGTGGCTTCTGCCTTTTATCCAGGATCCTTTCATCTTACCACACAGGAATTGTTTGACCATTTCCTGTGGGGTACGTCTAGTGGTACTTCCTTGGCTTGGCTTTCGGCATCTGTTAATCTGGAAATATGTTAAATTCTCTCTAATGTTCAATGAACAATTGTGTCAGAAATAGGACTCTTGTTAACAGTTTAATAGTTCTTTCTTTGTTTTCTTTCAATTTGATTTTGTTTTATTTCCTTTGGTGCTGTGAATATATCAACCTTTTTTTTTTTTTTTTTCTGATTAGAGATCTGCTGGTAATCTCATTGCAGACCCTGTGTACAAATGAGGAGTCATTTCTCTTTGCATCTTTCATGATTCTGCCTGATGTTTTAGACTTGACAGTTTGATCTTCATGAGTCTTGTTAAAGGTAAGAGTTCATCTTACTTAGAACCAATTGAGATATATTCATGAAAAATTTGGAAAGTATTCAACCCTTGTTTCTTCACATATTCTCTTCTCCCCATTTTCTGTCTCTTCTCTGAAACTCCCACAATGTGTGTGTTAGTCCATTTGATATTGCCCCACAGGCCACTTAACCTCTGTTCAATTTTCCTGTAAATACAATTGTTTTAGGTGGGTAACCAGATTCCATATGCTTCTTGTACTGCCATCTTGCTAAGGACCTATAATATTGGTTTTAAATTACTCAGTTGTTCTGAATTAAATGGCCCATCATCATCAGAATCTGAACCTCCATACTTCACTGGAGTGTATATAAAAATCTGTTGTAATTATATTACCAGAATTGTTTACAGAGGTCATTGATATTTTCGAGCATTAGAGACCTGATTGATCTGTGAAACATATTCAGCAGTATTTCAGAAGAATTGCTGCTTGCCCTCCAATAGATCAGTGTCAAAGAGATAGAACAGTGGAAAAAATTGGGTAGCTATATGGTGAATGGAATTAATATGATATAATCCTATCATATATCCAGTTTTAATACATTAATAAATTTCTCTTTTCTATAGGAGATTATTCTACAAAAAGGAGAAAAAGTAACCACTGTAATTTTTAAAAGAAAATAAAATTTCCTGGCCTTTTCTATTAGTTTCAATTCTTTCTCAAATATTTTCAATATTTTATATTGTCTATGCTCTTTGTTTCAGCAAGAAGACAACAATATCTTGTAATTAAATACCAGAACTAGAATATCTATTAACAGTTCCAAGACTAAAAAAATTCTTAACTGGGTCACTATCAGGGAACCATTTGTGTCAGTTTGAATGAAAGATTTCTGAAGAAATTTCTTTGAAAATTAATCTTGGTAAAATATAAGAAATGTAATATAAACTCATCTTAAGGTAAAAGAGACATGTGCTTTTTATTATTTCTTTACCTACCACTGTCTTAAATGTTTCTATTCAAAGAAAAGCAACAGAGAAGAAGAAAAAGAAGGAGCAGGAGGAGAAAAAGAAAAAGAGAAAAAGAAGAACAATTAGGAGGAGGAGCAGGCAATGATAGGAGGAGAAGGAAGAGCAGCAGGAGGAAGTGAACAAGGAGAGGAGGAGGAAGAAGAGGCATACACAGAATCGAAGATAGCCCAGACTATAATAGAGTAAAAGCTGGCTTGAGTCAGCAAGAAATGACAAACAAATGTAAACATAAATTTATAGAGATAGAATGTGTATTAACTAAAATTATAGAGAAGGAATGTTTATTCTATAAAATTTTCTATAATATTTGAAACAATTTTCAAATATTATATTTATTCCCTAATAGAAAAGCAGTAAATTTGCAGTGAATTCTCAAGAATATCAAAGTGAAAATTCATAATAAATTAAATAAAAAAAAAACCCTGGAGCAAAAAGGAGTGACTCAGAGAACAAGAACAACAAATTTTCCTATATTTAAATTAGCAAAGGTAGAATGATTTTTTTAAAAAAAATTTCACCCACAAAATAATCAAAACCTTTTAAAAAGACTATTTAGGCAAGCAGAATTTGTAAATATATATTAATGAACAGACCTCTAAAGAATTAGTAAATGCATGAAAAAAATTGCAAGAATTCTAATTGGCCTCACACAAAAGCAAATTAAAAAAATATGTAAGATGTAAGTAAAAATACATAAGACTTGGACTGAGATTGTGGCTCAGGGGTAGAGCACTTGCCTGGCATGTGTGAGGCACTGGGTTTAATCTTCAGCACCATATATAAACAAACAAACAAACTAACTAATAAATAAATAAATAAAATGTATTGTGTCCATCTACAACTAAAAGAAAAAAAATACATAAGAACTTTGAAGTCGGGCGCAGTGGCGCAAGTCTGTAATCCCAGCACTTAGGGAGGCTGAGACAGGAGAATTGCAAGTTCAAAGCCAGCCTCAGCAATGACGAGGCGCCAAGCAACTCAGTGAGACCCTGTCTCTACATAAAACACAAAATAGGGCTGGGGATGTGGCTCAGTGGCCGAGTGCCCCTGAGTTCAATCCCTAGTACCAAAAAAAAAAAAAAAAGATCTTTGAAAAGTTTAGACTGCCCAATTATCTGAATTTTAACCAGAACATATAAATGGGAAAATGTTTTAAAACTATAAAGGAAAACACTCATTAAAGAAATTTATGTTTTCGAATTGAAGTGTCTATTTGCCGGGTAGTTTTCATTAAAAAAAAAAAAAAAATGTGTGTTTGAATGTGTGTGGGTGTGTGTCTGCAATTTAAAATACCAGAGATAAAACAAAAAACAAAATGTTTCTAAAAATAAAGAAAGGCATACTTATAAAGGAAAAACAGCAATCTGACTACCATAAAGCTTTTCATATTTAATCAGTTGTTAGAAGAAATAAAACAATGACATATTTTATGAAAGAAAATTGTTTAATGTAGTTTTATAATCCACTCTTATTTTTCATCTTGAGTTTTATTATAATACAATACATTTGTAACAAAAAGGAATGTACAGTTTTTACAGCCTACATATTTGCTAATGAAAATGATTAAGATATTAGAGAATATATTGAAAAATGAGGAAATTAATATGCCAAAAAATAACAGGGGAACTAACCAAGGGTTCAACATAAGTTATTCACAGATGACTACTGATTAGGCCTGAAAATATTTGGGTCCAATGAGGAAGAGGAATTCAATGGTTTCCCTTTGTTCAAGAAAATAATGTCCTTTCACAAATAACATGGTTAGAATGTTGACTTGTTGTTTCAACAAAAGTTACACAAAATATACCACTAATAAAGCTAATAAATATAAATAAGCCTTGTATTTGTAATAACATAAGTCAGTAAAATGCAAACTCTGCTTTTCTCATTTCTTAGCCCCTGGCAATTTATCAATTTATTTATATATTCCTGAATAGTATAGTTTCCATTGTCTATGAGATTTATTTTCTCCTCATTTCTAATTAAAATATTTCACTATTTGGTTGCAACATGCATATCATCATAATATTATAAAGGTTTTTATTATTGTTAGTTTGCCAATAATTTGTACTCATAAAAGGATTTCATCATTATATTTGAATTATGTAACTTAAAAGTATAAAAATTATAAAACTTTACAGGAAAAATTTGGGAAATATATACATGATAGATGATGAAGCAGCTTATTAGAATTGGGGCAAAACTCTTTAGAAATGAAAAAATAGTGATATTTTAGAATACTATTAAGAGCCCTTGAGATATGGACTAAATACTTCTAAAGTAAAATTCAATCCAAAAATTCAAGCTGGGAGCAGTGGCACACGCCTGTAATCCCAGCAGCTGGGGAGGTTGAGATAGAAGGATCATGAGTTCAAAGCCAACCTTAGCAATTTAGCGAGGTGCTAAGCAACTCAAGGAGAAATTGTCTCTAAATAAAATACAAAATAGGTCTGGGGATGTGGCTATGGCTCAGTGGTTGAGTGCCCCTGAGTTCAATTCCCCAGCACACATTCCACTTAAAAAAAAAAAGAAAAGAAAACATTAGAAATTGATATATCAAGAAATAGTCATACAAGTAATATGTCAAAAATAGCAATATAATATAAATGTAGAAAAATAGGTATGACTGCTAGAGTACTTAAATAATTTTTTAAAAAATTGAAATTGAAAAAAAAATCAGCTCTGAAGCATTACAACAACCTGTGATGTGTAGTTATCTCTAGGAAATAAGAACAGAATTGCATCCTAGGAGAAAGGTAATCTTATTAAACATAGGTATGTGATACTTTGAAACAGATTGAAGCTTTTTAATGGCAACAAATGACAGGATGTTTTTAGTACTTAAATTCTTAATCCAGACTAAGAATGTGGACTGATTACATGCCTTGGTCTTGAACTGGGGACTGTCATGTGACATGGTTTGTAACAGTCAAAAATGCAGAAAGGAACAAATGGAACACAAATAAATATAGAGATGCCAAATTTGAGGCTGCTTGAAATGCTAAATCGCCCCAGGATTATGCCTTGAAAATATCCCTATGTTGTCAAAACACATTTTGCAGAAGAAAAATAAGCTTTATTTTGATTGTAATTGAGACTTTAGGTATCATTATTACTTCATCATTGCAGTAATACTGAGTGCAACTGAGGAAGAGAATTTACCTAACCACAAACTGAATAATTTGGAAAATTAGATAATGTTGAACTACATTCTCATTGCTTCTTTTCCTCCATATATAAGAAATAAAAATGATAATCAAGGTGATGTGAATTCATGAATACTTGGTATTATGGTTTTGATATGAGATGTTCTCCAAAAGCTCATGTGTGAGGCAAGGCAAGAAAGTTTAGATGTGAAATGAGTGGGTTATGAGAGCATTAACCTAATCAGTGCCCTAATCCTCTGATAGGGATTAACTGGGTGGTTAATCCTGTGGGCAGATAGCGTGTGGATGAAGGAGGTGTCTTTACTGTTTATATTTTCTCTGTAGTGAGAAAGGTCCTCCTCTCCCTCTCCCCCTTTCTCCCTCCCTCTGTGTTCTCTTCTTCCTTGTTCCAAGTTCTAGCTGCTTTCCTCTACCGTGCCCTCATGTTCTGCCTCACTTCGAGCCAGAGGAATGGAGCCAGCTATCTATGGAGACCTGTGAAACTGTGAGCCCCCAAACAATCTTGTCCCCTAACTGTTCTTGTCAGGACTTTTGGTCACAGTGGTGAAAAAGCTGACTAAAACACTTTGTTTAGAGATAAATCTTGTAATGTCATCACCTTCACAAAATATTAGTAGAAACTACTTCCAAGAGTTTTAGCCTTTCTGCAATTTTAATTTATTTCTTTCATATTCTTTATCAAGCTGTCAAAATTATTTATTTATTTGCATTTCTAAGTATTCTAATCTTCAAACCATGTCATTCTTATTGGTTGGTATTCCTCTGAACCTAATTCAATGTTTGTTTTTTTAACAATAAAACCTATCACACAAAATATTCCCTTGAATTCATGACAAATAAACCACAAGGTGCATTTTCATTCACATTGCTCTTTAAATTTTCCAGCTAAAGATTTTCTTCCCAGTACAAATTCAAAGAACAATCATAAACATGTTTTTGCTAATAACTATATATAATAGAATAAAATAAATGTGTTCACTATTTTTTCAAAAACCACTTAATAACCAAATTATTTCAAGAAATGTGTACATGTGCATTTGTGTATATGATCAAAATGATTTATCAAATGTAATTTAAAGTTAAGTTGAAATATATGTTTTAAAGTAGAATATCACTGTAGATTCAAAAATATAAAAAATGCTGTAGTGAAATTAGTGGGAAATGGAAAATAAACACAACTCAAATAAATGGATGCCAAAATGAAGAAACAATATAAATTTAAAAACAGAGAAGAATGACAGCATAAGAGGATAGAAAATTATTTAGATGTAGAAAAATAAAATAAATTTTAATTCCCAATTCAGTCTTCAGACCCAAACTTTATAAAGCATAAATACTTAATTGAGTATTATTTAGAGAAGACATGTCTAAGTAAAGTAAAAGTCCACTAATTGCTGTTATAAAAATAAAAATATGCTTATTTAAAGAAAATAAAATCAAAAGAATACTAGGAAATATCTCACTAGATTATAATGGATGTAAGACAAAAATATTAAGTAAAGTAATGTATAGTGATAAATGATTCAATTTGAGCACCAAGAGGATAAAATAACTGTTCAACTTTGCTAAGTCAAATAATAGTAATGTGAAATCAATAAATTTGTAAATTGCAAAACAACAATAGTAACAAAACCTTGTGAAAGAAGCATGAACAAATATTTCTATTCATATTTATAATATTACTAAGGCACCAGTACATTGTCGCATGCCTGTAATCCAGTAGCTTGGGGTGGTGGTGCTGAGGCAGGAGGATAGTGAGTTCAAAGCCAGCCTCAGAAAAAAGTGAGGTGCTAAGCAACTCAGTGAGATCCTGCCTCAAAATAAACAAAATAGGGCTGGGGATGTGACTCAGTGGTCGAATACCCCTGAGTTCAATCCCCAGTACCAAAATAAATAAATCAATACAAATAAAATAAAGCTATTATACTCTTTTTATAGAATCTAAAGTAATACTTGGTAATATTCCCAGTGAGACATTAATTTATAATAGCAAAGATTCCACCACTGGAAATGTAAATGGTTGAATGCAGTATCCATTATTTCTGCATTACTAAGAAAAGTGATAACATAAGTCTACACTTATCAAAAAGGATATATGTAAAAAAAATGGTGTATAAAAATATTTTCAAAAAGTATCTACCAAATTCCATAAATGCAAATAATTAAAACAACTAAACAGCTGGAAAGTCTTTATATTATACATCTCTTGTATGAAGGAAAGAAGATGTGAGTGGATGTCTCTCAAAAAAGGCTTTAATGCCTGATCCTGTACTACTTCTCACTTCCTATCGTTAATGATATGTGTGTATTCATTTTATTGGCTTCTTAATCTGAATGCTTTCAATTTATTATATTTTACAATTAATATCTTATAATTACAACTTTCAGAAATCAGTTTAGTGCTGCTATCAATGTAAAGTGTTAGTCTTTTTTTAATTTTAATTTTTTATTTATTCTTTTAGTTATATACAACACCAGGGTACACCTTGACATTTTCACAAAGGCACGGAGCACATTCTACTCAAATTCAGTCCCTAGCACTTTGATGCTTACCCCCTCCACACCACCAATCCCTCTTTATTCCTTTTACAGGTTGTTTATTATTTTAAATAGTGTTCTGTGGATATACCCAACTCCAGGACCCACTGTGCCACATCCAAGCATGCACATACAAAAGTTTGGTCAGATTTATTCACTGTCCTTCCTTTTTCCTGTCCCTCTTCCTCCTCCTTAAACCTCTTTGTCTACTGTACTTTCCTCTATTTTCATGAAATAAACTCTCCTCTTTTGTTCCTTTCTCTCTCTTTCATTCTATTAATCCTCCCAACCACATTACCACCTTATTTTGAATTATCTTCCATATGTTTTTGGGACTGGCTTGCTTCACTTAGTATGATAGTCTCTAATTCCATTGATTTAGCAAAAAAAAAAAAAAACCCATAAAGTAATTCCTCTTTATGGCTGAATAATACACCATTGTGTATACATACACATTTTCTTTCTTTATCCATTCATCTGTTGAAGGGTGCCTAGGTTGGTTCTATAGCATGGTTATGGTGAATTTTGTTCTTATAAATGTTGATGTGCCTGAATCACTACAGTATACTGATGTTAAATCTTTTAGATATATACTACAGAGTGTGATACTTGGGTCATAGTAGTTCCATTCCTAGTTTTTTGATGAGTCTCCTTAATGTTTTCCACAGTGGTTGCCCTAATTTGCAGTCCTATCAACAATGTATGAGTATACCTATCCCCCCACGTCCTCACCAACATTTATAATTATTTATACCTTGATGATTACTATTTGACTGGAGTGTGATGAAATCTCAACAGAGTTTTGATTTATATTTCTCTCATTGCTTTTTCATATATTTGTTGGACATTTGTATTTCTTTTTTAAAAAAGTCTGTTTAGTTCTTTTGCTCATTTATTGTTTGGGTTATTTGTGGTTTTTTGGTGTTTAAATTTTTTTCAGGTTTTGTATATCCTGAATTTTAATATGCTACCTGAGGAACAGGTTGCAAAGATCATCTTCCTTTCTGTCAGCTCTCTCTCCATGCTCTTAGTTGCTTCCTTTACTGTGCAGAAGCTTTTCAATTTGATGCCATTTCATTTATTGATTAGATTTTATTTTATTTCTTATGCTTTAGGAGTCTTGTTAAGGAAGTCAGCTCCTGTACTGACATGTCAGAGACTTGGGCTTATATTTTCTTCTAGCAGTTTCAGAGTCTCTGGTCATATTCATGGATCTGTGATGCACTTTGAATTGACTTTTGTACAGGGTGAGAGATAGAGGTCAAATTTTACTCTTCTACATATGGATGTCCAGTATTTTCAGCACCATTTGTTTTCTCCAGTGTGAGTTATTGACACCTTTGTCCAATATCAGATCACTATTTATGTAGGTTTGTCTCTGGGTCTTCTATTTTGTTCTATTCATGCTTGTTTTGGTTCCAGTCCCATGCTGTTTTTATTACTATTGCTCTTATAACTTTAGGTCTGGTATTAAGGTACCTCCTGTTTGACTTTTCTCACTAAGGATTATTTTGGCTATTCTAGGTCTCTTATTTTCCAAATGAATTTCAGAACTGGTTTTTGTAGTTCTGTGGAAAACATCATTGAAATCTTGATGCTGATTGCATGGAATCTCTACATCACTTTTGGTATTATGGCCATTTTGACATTGTGAATCCTGCCTATACAATAACATTTCTATCTTCTAAGGTCTTCTTAAATTTCTTTCTTCTTTTTGTTTTATAGTTTTCATTGTAGAATTCTTCCACCTTTTTTGTTAGGTTGATGTGCATTTATTTTTTTAGAGGGTGAGATATTGTGAATGGGATAGTTTTCCTAATTTCAATTTTAGCAGATTAATCATTGCAATGTTATTGATTTTTTAGTGTTGGTCTTATGTCCTGCTACTTTGCTAAGTTCATTTATGAGTTCTAGAAGTCTTCTGACGGAATTTTTTTGGGTCTTATAAATATAAGATCATGTCATCACCAAACAGAGAATTTTCCTATTTGTATTCCTTAAATTTTTTTTCTCTTGACTAATTGCTCTGCCTAGATTTTCAAAGACTATGTTGAATAGGATTGGTGAAAGTGGACACTCTTGACTTTTTCCTGTTTTTAGAGGAAATGTTTTCAGTTTTTTACAATCAGCATAAAATATTGGCCTTGAGTTTTTAATAGGTAACCTTTACAATGTTGAAGTAAGTTTCTCTATCCCTGGTTTTTCAAGTGTTGTAAACATGAATGGATGCTATATTTGGGTGGGATGAAATTAGAAATCACCAATAAGATAAAAATGAGAAACCATTCTAAAAACTCAAGATTAAATGATACACTTTTAGATGATGAATGGATAGCAGAAAAAAAAGGAGAGGAAAAAAAAAAAAGAAAGAAAAGCTGTTGGAAGTAAATGAGAATAGTGATACAATATATCAAAGTATGTGTCTTAAAATCAACTAAGTACATAGGGCTAAATTATGTAGCCAAGAGCTAATTTTTCCTCCAAAGTTTCACATATTTAAAAGTCTTTTGCCAATGTGTGTGTGTATATGTATTAAATAAAGTTATATTTTGTAGTAAAAAAGTAATTGTAAATTTACTTGCCTAGATAATTTGTCATTTTATTTTTTCTCTAAACTTATACCACAAAAAGAGTATAGTAGGGTAAAAGTTCATTTATTTAAGAACTTTTTACCTATGAGAAAAATAAAGTTAGGCTTAACGTTAAGCCAGTAATATAATTATTTGCATTAGGAACGTGATCTGTATGTTTCAGCTTCCTACAGTTAAATGGTATTGAATATAGTAGACAAAAAATAAAAGTATAGTTTCTTTTTCTTTTTCTTTTTCTTTTATATTTTGTTGTTGTTGTTTTGTTTTCTTACTCTCTATGCTACTAAGAATTGAATCTAGTGTTTTGCACAGGTTGAGTAATTATTCAACTGAGCTATATCCCTTGACCATATGTATTTTTCCACCAAGTGATTTATTTTACCATAAAATTTTCTGTTTTATCCTCAAATTGTCTTACTCATTAAAATAAAGAACCATTAGTAATGATCATCTTACAAGGCAAAACAATATACTATGCATATTCAATATTTAACTCTGTATCAACTAAATAATTTTAGCTCACAATAATAACAGTTCATTTCAAATACATATAAAGTTTAACTTTGTTTCAAAAAAAGAAAAAAATTATCCAAAAAATAAGCTGCTACATGAAATAAATATTTATATAGTTGTTTTAGTCAGTTTTTTGTTTACATGACTTAAAGACCCGGCCAGAACAATTTTCGAGGAGAAAAGTTTGTTGCAGGCTCACAGTTTAAGAAGTCTCAGTCCATTGACAGTTGGCTGTATTTGTTGGGGCTTGAAGTGAGACAGGACATTGTGGCAGAAGAGTGTGGCCGAGGGATGCAGCTCACATGATGATCAGAGGCAGACGGAATGATTCTATTCCGTATAAAAAATAACATATCCCAGAAAAACATATATACCCCACGGACCCACATTCTCCAGCTACATTCTACCTGCTTTTAATTGTCACTCAGTTAATCTATTCAGGGTACTAATTCACAGATTGGGCCAAGGCTCCAATAACTCAATCACTTCTCTTCTAAACCTTCTTACATTATCTCACACATGAGCTTTTGAGAGACAACTTACATCCAAACCATAATTCTTCATCCCTGGACCCCAGAAGCTCATGACCATCTCAAAATGCAAACTATATTTAGTCCATTTCCAAGAGTCCCCATAATCTCAAGAGTTCCAAAATTGCCCACAAGTTTAAGTCTACAGTCTCCTCTGACATCCAGGGCAATCTCTCTTTGTGGGAGATTATAAAAATCAAAAGCAATTTACAAGTATCCAATATACAAAAGTACAGAGTAAACATCTTACAAAAATAGGGGCATAGAAAGAAGGGATAGGACCAAAGCAAGACTGAAATCCAGTTGGGCAAATAATTTAGTAACACCACATCTGGCCTCTGGGGCACATGGCATGGCATGGTGATATTCTGTCCAATGGGCATGTGTAGCTCTGCCCATGTGGCCTTGTATGTGCCAGCCCAAGAGGCCTGTCTATTGGCTTGTTTCTACTGTATTCCTGTAGCTTTCCTCAGTAGATGTTCCAAGGTACTAGAATTGTTTAATTTTCGGGGGTGTGGGGGTCTCCACTGCAGTTTCAGCTTCCTCCTCAGATCTCCATATTTTACCTTTTCAGGTGGTGCCTGCAGGGACTCTGACCCTACCACACTTCATCTGACCTCCTAGGTCTTCCTTTGAAATCTTTGTGGATGCCTCCACTACACTCTAACTCCAGCTCCTGCAATCCTACAGAACCAGCACCATGTCATTGATGTCAAGGTCTGACATCATCTCAAGTAGTAGTAAAACCTCCTGGGACCATGGCTACAAGATTGTCTGACTGTCTGGGTGGCTGAGCAAGTAAAAAACTCCATAAGTCCTCTTGTGTAAGAATAATGTCCCACTGGTATCTTCTCAAGAGAATTTTTACTTTTACTCCCTGAGATGTGTGTGGTCTTGCCAACTCCTGAGATGCCTTCAATCTATCATTATTATTGTTTCTGGGCAAAGCTTTTAGCATTTCTTCGGTGGCAATAATATCTTTAACAACTGCAACTTCTTTATCCCCACTTTTATTCCCATCTTTCAAGTCCAAGTTTTTCAAGACCTTCTGTTCTGCTTTTTGCTCCTGAATATCACTTGCCTAAAATAAGTAAACTTGCCTAAAAGCTACCAGCACCACCCATGTGACTGCTGAAATTCAATGCTGCCTAGAAATTCTTTTCTGCCAATTTAAGAAGTCTATCAATTTTAAAATTAACCTAACAGAAAATCTCAGGAGATGGGTAAAATGTAGACAAGCACTCAGCCAGAACATAACATGAATGGCCACTAGTTCAATTACCAATGTGTCCTCCTTTTCCTCTAAAGCCTCATTGAGACCAGTCTTTTCTGAGCATAGTCCTATTGACATTCTAGTCTTCTGAGCTCCCACCAGAATTGCCCATTAAGCCATTAAGCTCTGCTTACTACAATCTAAAGCATTTCCAGCTTGCACTGTTAAGCATCTTGAAATTTCTATCACCAGTTCCAAAAAACTTCAATTTTTGTTTTAGTCAATTTTTTTTTCTACTGTGGCTAAAAGACCTGATTATAACAACTTTAGAGGAGAAAAAGTTTATTTCAGGGCTCGCTGTTTCAGAAGTCTCAGTTCATAGACAGCCAGCTCTATTCCTCAGGGCTCAAGGTGAGACAAGACATCATAGTAGAAGAGTATGGCACAGGGAAGTGGTTCACAGAAAACAGAGAGAAACTCCACTCATCATATACAAAATATATATCCCAAAGGCAGGCCCCCAATGCCCACCTCTTGCAGCCACAACCTGTTCACCTTTAGTTATAACTCTGTTAATCCCATCAGGGCATTAATTTATTAATTGAGTTAAGACTTTTGTATCTCAATCATTTCTCTTCTAAATCTTCTTGCAGTTTCTCACACATGATCTTTTGGGGGACACTTCACATGCAATCATAACAATAGTTATTGATTTCTTTCTTTATAGTACAGAAAATAATCTTGATTTTGTTTAAATATTAGTATGTATAAGCTATTGTTAATTGAATTTGCATGCCTAATCATGCAATCAATTGTTATAAATAAACTCAGTGAACAACTGTTTGAAAAAATTAAATACCTAGTTATTGCCTACCATTTTCCACAGACTATTTTAAGTGCTCTGGTTACCCCAATTACAAATAAATAAAAATTCCCATCCTCTTTATTTGTACCTGTTAGAAGATCAGTGGTACAATTTACATATTTAATATCACCCAAAATCTATATTTTAAAGACCTGATGCCTAGTATGGCATTATTTGGAAAGAGAGCAGAATCCGGAAGAGGTGGGTGTTATAGGAAATGTATTTATAGGTCTGGTTTCATGTTTTCTTAAAGGAATTGTGGGAACCAGCTTTCTTTCTTTTGCCTCTTTAGTATAAGATGAGTAGTTTGTTCTTCATGGTGAGTGTTCACATGACTACCTTTACATACCACTATTATGTGCAAAGCAATGGAACTAACCAATCCTGTACTGAAACCTCCAAAACTAGAGTCAAAATAAACCTTTTCTTTATATAAGTCGATTATGGCAAATATTTGTCATATTTACAGAAACCTGAGCAGCACACTCAATTTCTCAAGGTGGCAATTTTGTGAAAACTATTGCAGACAATGTTGATGCTAGATTTGGGTGTGAGGTGTCCCCCAAATGCTTACATGTGAGACAATGCAAGAAGGTTCAGAGGACAAATGATTGGGTTGTAAGAGTTTTAACCCAATCAGTGGTTTAATCCTCTGATAGGGATTAACTGAGTGGTAACTGAAGTGGTAAGATGTGGCTTGAGGTAATGGCCACTGGGGACTTACCTTTGGGGTATATATATTTTCTATCTAGAGAGTGGAGTCTCTTTCTCTGCTTCTTGATAACCATGATGTGAGCTGCTTCCCTCAGCCACTTTCTCCCACCATGATGTTTAACCTCACCCTGAGCCCTGAGGAATGCAGCTGGCTTTCTATGGACTAAGACATCTGAAATCGTGAGCCCTCAAACTTTTCCTCATTTAAAATTGTTCTGGTCAGAACTTTTAGTCACAATAGCAAAAGAGATGACTAAAACATTGAATGATTATTATTATTTTAATTTCTTGAGAGAATATCAAGTGCAGTTATTAGGATTCCAATAACTGGATAAGGTCCAAGTTTCATATTTATATGAGGAATATAGTCACAGGAATAGTTAACACTAATACAATACCCATGGGAGAAAATCTTTGATGGCTATTTTACAAAGAGTTAATTAACATAATATATAAAGAACTCAAAAGAGGAAAGACATTTCTTAATGTTATTTTTGCATAACATATATTAAAATTAATATAATATTAATATACTATTAATACTTAATTATATTTCACAGTGATCATTAAATATTTTTAATATAATGTCACAATTTATATTTCTCTAACTCATGTGTTAGTCAGCTTTTTGTCACTGTGACAAAATACCTGACAAGAAAATCTTTGTGAAGGAAAAAAAAAGTTTACTTTGCCTTATGGTTTTAGTGGTTCAGTCCATGGTGGGCCATCTCCATTGCTCTGAGCCCAAAATAAGGCAGAACATCGTGACGGAAAAGCATAATAGAGAAACATTGTTTCATGCATAGTGATCAGGAAGCAAAGAAAGAGGACAGAAAGGGGAAGTCTCCACAGTGAAGACAAACCATACCAGGGCATGCCCCATTCCCTCCTCTAGCCATGTCTCCACCTGCCTATGATTAATACACAGTGTATTCATTCTAAGATGGATTGATTAGGTTACAGCTCTCAAAATCTGAATATTTTACCTGTGAATATTCCTGAATCAACACAGGCTCTTTTGGAGGATACCTCACAAACCATGACCCATACGAAATGCATTGAAGACACTGGGTCTATTTAAAATACAATTTTAGAAATCGATGTTTTAAGTATTTGACTACAAATTACCAGAAAGAGTTTGGTTTTAATTGTGGAATACGAAATACTTGACGTTGGGTCTTTGTTTTGGTGAAGTCTTCAAAGAAATTGTTTTTATGGTTGTACTTATAAGACAATGAGAAATGCCATTATTCTGAAAACCTAGTGAGACAATAATTGGTATATAAGAGTTTTTGAAACAATGCAATATGTATAACTATATTTTATTTTAAGGTACATTTTATGTATAAATAAAATGGTTAAAACATAGAATATTTTTAGTGTTCTGGACTTCATTTATTATTCTACATGCCATTGCCAGAAACTGTTTCACATCCCAGATGTGATAAACATCTCAGTTTGATAAACATTTCTTGACTATCTCTGGAAATGGATCAAAACATATATCACTTAATATATACCTGGAGGAAATTACTTAGAAATTATGTGTTGTAGAATCAGAGAAAAAATTCTGAAATGACAATTTATGGTGTTTACTTTATTACAGATATTCTCTAGTTAATTGTAATTGAGTTAATTGAACTGGTTCCAATAGTTCAAGTGCAGTTCACTTATTTGGCATGATGGCAATAATTTTGCTGCTCAGATGGACCCATGCATTTCATCGCTGATTAAAGAAAATCATTGGTTTATTCAGTGAGTATCTCCAAATATGGTGTCTCAGTCTATAGGCATATGGATTTTATTTCTAAAATGCATAAAGAAAAATATATGTGAAATCAAATGTGTATATGTGTGTATGAAATTCTATAAGTATTCATATTCATTATCTATGTTAAACTTATTTCCTATTACTTTTTTCGAATGTTCACTGCAGTCTTCCTTTCCAATAATCTACCTGAACTGCTTTTGTCAGTATCACTGATAACTTCCAGTTGTTTCAGTTCCACAGTATATTATTGTACTCATCTTAGGTGTTAAATCAGACTTTCACTCTAATGACTATTTTCCTTTGAAATACTCCTGAACCCTTGCTTCCAGGACACCATATACTCTTAATCTCTCTCCTACTTTATGGATTGATTCTTATCAATTTTCTTTTTTTCCCCTTCTTATTGTCTATTCTCTTATATTTTGAGCACTCTGGGGATCAATATATAGTCTTTGCTTTCTCCTTTTGTACTCATTCCCTTAATTATTGTGTACTATAAAAATTTGAATACTATGTAGATTCACTTCACAGTAAAATGCACATATGTGCTTTAGGTATTCATCCTAAATTATTGAGCACTACTTAACATATACATTTTAATATAAATGTTACATGTTAAATTAAAGGAAATTACACAAACTTAAACAGAGAGAAAAATTCTGAAAAATTGAGTAGTTCCTTAAGGACCAATAGACAATAGATTTGACTTTGAATAAATGACTTCTGAAAAGTTTTTCAACAAAGGAAAAAAAAACTTGAAAATTAGTGGCTTGGAGGAACACTTCCAAATTTAATAAGAACTTTAAGAAGATTAAAAAAAAAAACCTGTAGATGGTAGTGGAGAAATATTACATGGGGAGAAAATAAATGGATAAGAATTGCTGTTAATTTAAATGTGAACTAGAAGGTCTTGGAACATTTTTATAGTGCTGAAACAAAAGAAAGAATTGTCAAAATATTCAAAAATAAAAAAATTTAACCATAGTAGACTTGTGCTACAAATAATTCTATTGGTGAGTCTGAAGGGAAATAATCCCAGATTAAAATCAGAGCTTCAAAAGGAAAGGCAAATAGCAAAATGTTGAAGAAATTCTTTCAAACTTCAATCCTTACTCAGAGTTGTTATTAGTAACAGAGGAGTTAAGAGATCTAATTGCAGATGTATTACATCTAGATTTTTTTTTGCATTTAAATATTAATTGTTTTGATGACAATTTAAAATGTTACCACCAGAATTCCCATTTCTTGAGTAGGGTACATTAAATTTTATGTCACTTTTTAAACACTATATCATGTTCATTATATACTAAAATCTGATAAATTTAGAGTTTTGTTATTAAAGTTTTAAACAGACATTTTCAAATAATTGCTTCTAGGGGCTGGGATTATGACGCAGTGGTAGTGTGCTCTCCTAGCACGCATAAGGCACTGGGTTCAATCCTCAGCACCACATAAAAATAAAATAAAGATATTCTGTCACCTACAACTAAAAAATAAACATTTAAAAAAATAAAAAAAAAATTGCTTCTATTATGGGTAGGGTATATTGCCTCAAGTAAGTCTGGAAACATCTAAGAAGAGCAAAATAAAGAAGAGCAAAATTAAAAAAATAAATTATTACTCTATTGAACTCTTTGTTGACAAGTTGACAGTAATATGTATAAGCACATTAGTTGACTCATTCTTTTCTGGCTTCTAATATGACTGACAAAACTAAACTGTTGTTGTCAGTATTGTTTTTTTATAGGCATTTTGTCTTCTTTTTAATATTAAAATGGTACTTTTGGGCTTAATGTTATGCAATTACTCAAATCTGTCAAGTTTTGACGCAGTGAAACTCCCAAATACATTGTAATTTTCTTTAATTTTGAACACTATTAAAATATAATTAATTTTTGCTCTGTATAATATTTTCATTACTTTATTCTAAAAATATCTGTTGCTAGTTTAGTAAGACCAAACATTACATCACATCCATGTGTGAGTTGTTCTACTCAGCAGGTCATTTCCTGAGTCCTGGACAGACATAATTTTTTTTTGCCTCAATCAGACAAAAAATATTCTCAATTGTTCTTTTATTCCTTCCTCCTTTCCTTCTTTCCTCTTATCTTTTTACCTTCATTTCTTCCATCCTTTCACTAAGTTTTTATATTGTCTCCATTTTACAAAATAATCTATTTCCAAATTCTTCTTTTTGTATTTTCAAGAATATCTTTCTGTCATATTTCCAGTTTCACACTAAAACCCAGACTTTAATTTGAAGTCATTACTTTTGTGATTAGTTTATTACCACTAACTCAAATGCAAAAGTATTATCAGTTTTGGTGATTTATTTTTAGTTATATCAACTAGCAGTTTATTCTCATTAGTGTAATTACACATTTTCAGATATTAAGGTATATTTCACCCATCATTTTTTCTGTTCAAAATATCAGTGGAAGAACTAGCTCTGTACATTTATTTGGAAATGTTGCTAGAATTCAAAATTGACATACTGTTACATCCTATACTGATATTAAGATATTTTTATCATCATATCATGTAGGATGAAATTAGTATAGGTCAATGGACTTTTAGTGATTTTACAGACATGGATTAGAAATATATGAGAGTATGAAATTCACTTAATTTCATCTCAGCTAATTACTGAATTTGTTTATCTCCACCTCTGAGAGATCACAGTCTACACTACATTATTTCAGATGGCAAGAATTATGATCCTCAATACAAAGTTATACGAGCAGTATAAAGTCTGATATTTATATATTTATCTGTAGGAAAATTTGGATGTCTATTTGGTGAACATAAAGAGAAATAGATAATAGAATACTATGTATATTATACATATATAATACATAGAACTGTATTTAATATAAATATAGTTTTACCTTTACATCTGCATGAGAAGATAGATAGATATATAGGTATTTCACATATCATTATATATTTTATTTGTTGTTTCTTGTATCTACTTTGGTATATTGCTATTTCATATTTATTATATTCTGGCATCTTTCTGTCTGTTTACTTCACTAACAACTCTCATAAATATATTTATGTTGATACTAATTTTTTCTGCAAAAATTTTAGTTTAAATAATCTTTTCTCTGTTTAATCTGATTTCTATACATAAAAATTATAAATCAAGTAAATGATTCATAATGTATATATCTGTTAAGTATAGGCTACAAACAACTGCAATAATTTTAATAAATATTAATTCAATGCTATTTTAATTAAAATTGATATTTCTAAAACTTCTCAACTTTTTTTAAAATTAGCAATATATTGGTATTTCTTATTTTTCTTCATTTTAAGAATTTTAATAACATCTCACATATCTATCAGGGCCAAATTATTTATTTGTACTTACTTGATTGAAAAAAATTATATTCATATTTTTTCAAATATTGCCTATAACCTATACATATCAAAAACTTATAAAATGAATACGTTTAGGTTAATGGTCTTTTCTGTTGTAATTACTATATGATATGCCAAATTTACATACTTGAATACATAAAAATCAGCTTTCAATTCTTAAACCTAATTTTTTCTACAATACAAGTTGTTGGATTTCAACTTATTAGTCGGAATTTCCAGAATATTATGACTGCATGTAAGTATAGAATATTATGCTTGAAGCACAGATGATTTAAATATTTGCAGTTGAATGAAGGACAAAAATTACCTGTTTTTGTCTCTATCATAACTATGTTTTTGTTTTTCGTATTTCAGCTCTACTGAGTAAAATAAAACACTCCATTGTGCTGGAGTGACTACACACAGATTAATCCCTGACATCCCAGCAAAATAAGAAATGCTTTTATATAGACCTTCAATGTAGCACCCAATAGCAAAACATATCCACTTCAGCTTTTGTTTTCTGAATAATGAAAATTGAATTTAAGTCATCATGTAAGGTTTTCATGATTTTTGAAAGAAAACAAGATTGCAAAATGCAATTATGAAATATACTCTGAAGCATTTGGTTGTGTACTTTAACCTTTTTAGTATTCTGAATTTCAACAGATGGTCATTCTAAATCTTCCCAACAGGGGTTTGAGTTTTTAAATGGAAGAGAAATGTCCATCCAATCAAATTCAGAGCTCTGAAAAGGTCAAATTAGTATAGTACATGGCAGTTATTCTCAGAATGTATTAAACATTAGCAATCTGACAGCTTATTCTTTTGACACAATGTAAGACAACTTTCCACATGGGGAAGCTTTTAACAAGAAAAAAATGCAAGTCATTTGACAATTTTCATTACAACCTTTACTAACATAAATTGTAGAATAAGAGCTCAAATCTACTATTATTTAACTTTAAAAGTACATTTCAATGATTAAAATTTTTACCCAATTTTTTATTTTCACCAAAATTCAAACATATTGTGATTCATTTTTATATTTATTTGGAGTAGTGATAATGATGTGTATATGGCACATTACTACCTTTCTACAAAATAAGCCTAAAATGTTACTGTTATTTTACAAAGTCTTCTTTTTACTTTTAACTGATACACAAAAGCTGAAATTATACATGTTAATCTTAATACAATGTAATGTTTTGATTCATATATATATATATATAATGCATAATATTTAAATTGAGTAAACCTATCTACCTCTTCAAACATTTATCATTTCTTCTTTATGGCAAAAACCTACAAAATCTTTTCTTGTAGCTTTTTGAAACCTATGAAGAAGATTTTGAAGCTCACCATGGAAGATATTAACAAACTAAACATGGAAAAATTGAAATAATTTATACTTAAAATATATATCTAACTCAAGCTTGAAGTTTATAGTTTTATGCTTTCCTATATTATCACATATTAAAATTTGTTTTTTTATTTGTATTTATTATTCCATAACTTTTTAAAAAATCATTTCTTTAAAATATATTATATTTGTTATTGTTTGCATTTTTAATTAATTCAAAATTATGACATCTTAATGGTCTGAGTTTATTACTCATATAAAAATTTAGTGTTGAATCTTTTTGTGTGTGTGTGCAGTACTAGAAGTTGAACCTAGAACGTTGCATTTACTGAGCAAGTGCCTTTGAACCGAGCTACATTCTCAAATCATAAAGACATGTACTTTTAATCATTATCTCTACAGTGTTAATTAACAACAACATTCATAAAAAGCAACGTTTTTCTTCTGCATAAGTAAAATACTCAGTAAGATGTGCTCCAGGTGAAAAGTATCGAATGTGGTGTAAGATTCACAAAAAAGTTCTAGTGATCTGTACTTCAGTGTACATACACAAATTAAACACAGTTATGTACACTAAACAACATAATGATTGCGATACTGCTCATGTTTTATTTGCACTGTGGGGGAAAAAGTTACTAACACTTTTAAGTTACTCTTTTCTTCTTTCTTTAGTTACAATCACCACATACTTCACTATATAATGTCACCAGAATAAAGAAGAGTCCACTCATTTAAAAAAAATATTAAAGCTTATATGTTTAATTCAAAGCATGCTTAGGAACTATACACATGGGCTTTGGAACAGCAGTCCAGTGGATACTTGTGGAGGAAGGAGTGGCTGAGAACTAATATTAACTACACTGTAAATTGATAATATAGGATCTCAGAAACCTTTAAGTATCTAAGATGAATTCAACACTAGTACAATGAAAAACCAGGGAAATAACATCAATGTAGAGCATTTGTATTGGGGTTGAAATATGAGAGAACAAAACATTCCTTTTGACCAAAATGTTGTACAGTTTTTAAGGCTCAATATTTTAAAAATCATCTGTCTTAATGATCTGGAAGATGGTTTTGCACTTTTCAAAATTAAAGTTATGTGATTATCACTATCATCTTTTCACCTCTTTCTTAACTTTACAATTTTTGCCTCTATAGCAAAAAAAGAAAATGTAGTTAAAATACATTAAATTTATTTTGTTCCTTTTTTGTGTTTGCTTTAGTCTTTCATAGTACTTGATATACTGGTAGAAGATAATTCATATGAGTTAACTTTGTGTGTGGGTTTATTATATTTTTTTCTGTTATTAAATTCCTTAGGCAATGGTAGTCAATTCACCTTGTTATCTTTTTAGAAATATTTTTCTGAATGTTTTAGTGACACAAATTCATGCATGCATATAGGCACATATATACACATATGCACACATATCCATGTGTGTGTATATATATACACATACATATGTATATTTTAGAGAGCTCTGTTCAGATATCATATGCATAAAAGAAAGTTCACACATTCAATGGCTTTGACATAGTTACAGAGTTATGAAACCATCAACATGTTTATTTCTATAAAAATAAAATGTTGTAGTCATCACTGTCTACATGCCAAAGGAAATCTTGATAGTTCTGTCAGGTCTCTGTTTAAAGTTTTAACACCACATATTTGCTTGATATTTTTTTTTTGTTATGGTTTGCTTTTGTTTGTTGTCATCTGTGTGAACAAACATATTTAGATTTAGTGTTTCTTAGTTGAAAAATTGCCATCTTGTTTAAATGTGAATTTGAATTTTTCAGCTTTTCCCTTAGAAATCACATTTGCCTATTTAATGTCAAAAGAATATAATATTTACTTTTATGCATTCTCTACTCCAAGATATTAAATGGTGAGAGCCATAATTAGAATTCTCTGCTAGCAAAAAGCAAAGACATTATTTTATTTTCCATGCAGGAAAATACTTCTATGTAACTTACACCAAATACAAGGCTAGTTCCCTCATAGTAAGACAATAAAATAGTCGGAGTTTACTTAAGAATATAGCATATTAATTTTACAATAACTACATGATGCTATTGGTAATATAGTACCATAATATTTACACCCATCCATTTATTTTGATACGCTTTAAGTCACTTGGATTTATTGATATTGTGTTAATTGAGATTTTTTTAAGTTAGGCAATAAATTAAATTTGAAAAAATATGATAAATCAGTTTTAACAAAATATAATAAAAGATTTGTGCCTTTTGATCAACAGTCTATTTTGTTTAATCCATTTATGTAGACTCATATTTCATAATTATTACATGGAATCACAAACAAAATATCAATAAGAGAGATAAGTTACACCAACCGATGATTTTCTTGTTTTTTCTTTTTTTGTATTGAGGATTGAACTCAGGGGTACTCGACCACTGAGCCACATCCTCATCTCTATTTTGTGTTTTATTTAGAGAGTGCCTCGCCCTTGCTGAGGCTTGCTTTGAACTCGCAATTCTCCTGTGTCAGCCTCCCAAAGTGCTGAGACAGGTGTGCGCCCCCGCGCCCGGCTACCTGATGATTTTCTAACAAGTCTTGCGGCTGCAATAGGAGAGGAATGTTGCAGCCTAATACCCCGGGTGAGTGGTGAGAGAGGAGTCACTGACTATGTAGCACTGAAGTCACAACAGAAGTTCCTGTTTCTCTATTCTTTTTCTATGTGAGGAAGGCATTTTTCTGAGTGCCTGACTGCACTGTATTTTCCTTGGCCACTCTAATACCAAGAGGGAACTTGCAGTTTTGTGCTAACTTCTACTGGTGGTAAGAGGCCACGGAAGATATTTACATACCATTGTTTCTTCACAACTTCACTACTCTAATATTTCCTGTGCGGGGATTTTCCTCATATTTCTAATAACTAAAAGTTTACATGATATGAGTTTACTCTCTTCTAAATGATTTCATGCAATTTCATGACTTAAATGCCCTATATTGATAGATTCAGTTTTATAATTACTTTTGATGTAGAACTTAAACTCAATATCTTTATCTTGATTTTAAGATTACTTACATGCTATAACATTTCAATATCTAAAAGACTCTTGCAATTTGCACTTTAAAAGCAAAATTTTGGAAATTTCTTCTATAGTTAAACTTATACTTTTGCACTCCAGTGTATTTCAACAAATGAATGCCCCCACTTCCATGATTCTCCATCAATGAGAAATACATATATTAATTACTGCTACAATTCTTTGTGTCTTATAAGACACTCTACAGTTTTATTGTCCAGAATCCAATAATTTCTAGTGTATTAATTGTTACTACCATGCTTCAAGCTCTAGATTTTTATCACCATAGTTATCCTCCTAATTTCCTAAATGTTTTCCTGGCTTACCATTGTACCCTTAAAGCCATTTTTAACCCAGAATCATACCATTATAAATAAAATTCAGGCTAATTAACATCATGATTTGTGAAAGACTTCTGGTCCTAAAAAAACTAAAAATAACACATTTTATAACGAAACAGACAGCTTAAAAAGTTTTTTAATTAATTATTTTATTTATTTATTTGCTAAAACTCCATTCTTTTCTCTATACACTTCCTTTTTCTAACGTCATTGTTGAGACTTTGACTTCTTTGCTATCCCTTGAGAAAATATTCCTTTGTCTGTCTTGCAGGCTCTAACTGGACTGGGCTCCCACACACCTCTTTTCTGTCATTCTTTTGAAAAAAATTTTGTTACTATTTTAATTGGTTTATAGTACATAGTGTCTCATTGTGTATTATTTGCATTTGTCTATTGTATAATCTAGTTAAGCACTTTTATGTGCTAGAAGAAATTACATTCCTCCACCACTATTAGACAATCTTATTTCCAATTTCTTTAAATTTTAGTTCTCATGTAATTCTATTCCCTCCTTTTTTCTTATGCGTTGGTGTTTTCCTTACTTTTTCTCTCAAGTCTCTCTAAATACTCTTTCAAAGATGGCCTTTATTGCCTGCTGGGCTCTAGATTAAGTTTGATAAAATTAGAGATGTATGCAAATAAAAGCACGTTCTGGCTAAAAATTGCTAGTTTTAAGTATCTTGGTTAGAATATGTAGATAAACCAGCACCAGTATTAAATATTTGAAAAAAAATGTTATTATTGGTCATTTGGTTCCTTAGCACTCTGCATTTAGACAGAAAATTAATCATTCAAAAGCTAAAAGTTCCATAAACTAATGTTTCAAACTTTGGTAGGAGCTTATTAGTAAAGACTGTGGGAAACCAACGCAAAGGACTGACTACATTAATTTCTGTGAGTGCAAGTTCTTGATTAATGCTAAAACCCAGTTCTGTCTTCCTTAGTCTTGAATTAGGATGCAAAAAGACAAATCTCTAATAAATTTATTTGTGGAAATTTATTTAGTATCTAATACAGGATGCAATAATCATGATTCATGAATAATTAGACTTCTGGAAGGCAATATGTAAATACCCTGTTTTACAAGAAATAGAGCAGCAACACTCATACACCATTGTTAGAAACAATGACCAACTCAACAATACTGATATTTAAAACTAAAATAATGCATAATTCATAATCCTATACTTTGTACAATATGGAAAAATGATTTTAGAGCACAGAGATACTTAGAATAGATAAAGGAAAATTTTTCCAATGGAAAATGGACCTGTGGACGAAATTAGGAAAATCTATAGGTAAAAGGCCAACTGATTTTCAAGTTACTTAGTAGTTTCAATTTTCATTTGAAACATTTGCATCTACATTCATAAATTATAAATTTTTCTAAAGTATTATTTTAAATTTTTAAATAAAACCTAATCTAGTTGCAGTCTTATTATATTTATATCTTGAAGATTTATAAAAATTTACTTATACAATTCTCTGTATTTTGTAGGTTATTTTTTGTTAATAAATTCATTTTACAATAATTATTTGTCTTTTGAGAACTCTCACTACTTTGAATAAGCACATATTTTTTTGAGAAATTGCATATTTAATCTAAGTAGTTTAAATATTTTTAATGCTAATGAAGTTTCTCAGTTGTTTTTTCCCTTTTAATTTAATGTTGACTAATCTTGTGTTTTGTTTTTATATATAAAAGATATAAGATTTCAAGGTTTTAGACACTTGATAATTTCATTCTCTTATGCTCATATTGTATTTATTTCAGGTCTCATTACTTTGGTTTATTCTGTTACTCTTTCTCAACACATAATTTAATTATTTTTTAGTTTCTTACAGATTAGGGTAATTTTTAACAGATTTTGTGTCTCCCTCTATTTGTGAAACTGTGTTTTTAAAGTAGGCATAGTCATATGACCGAATTTTAGCCAATGTAATATGTATGGTAGCACATGCTAATATAAGTTCAATAGCAGAAACTTTGTGAAGTTCTACTATATTCCTATATATCAAGGATGTAGTATAAAGTGAAGTAAGATGTTTATAAGAACAGGCAATATAATGAGATTATTTCTCAAGAAAGCAGAATTTTATGAGGAACACATTGTTTTCACAGGCCAAGGAATAGATATAGCTGTTTTTTAAAGATCACTTAATGATGTTTTGAAGTTGAATGACAATTTTCTGTTCTTGAGGTAGAGACAAAATTATGTTTGAAAGAAAGATGGATTTGTGCTTTTTCCATTTAAGGGAATAAGCAAACTGGGAATAAAAACTTTGTTGCAATTCTGAACTGCTTCTCATAAATACACATTACATAGCAATAAACTCTTTGTAGGAATTAGCATAGTCTTGTGAGTGGTTTGTGAACATACTTAGCCCTCAGAAGAATATAGACTGGTGAAATGAGCAGATGTAATTCAATGCACTCTTATAAAAGTGTTGTGGCAGATAATATGTTTGGATGTAATGCTGTTTTCACAGTAGTCTGAAGTTGATCAACTGTATCCATTCAAAATGCCTCATATAAATTTATGTTTCTTGTGTTATTTTGACAAATGTTATGATGAAGATGGTTGATATGCAAACATATAAGACATTTCTGATGTTCTCAGCATGATCTCAACCTAAGATAATAAACTATGGGAATACAAAAACCCTTGAAAATCTTGTTTTGGAGATAATTAGGGAAAAAATATTGCTTCTTTCATCAAATAAATTATCTACCAAATCCATCAGTGTTAAAAATCATTTTGAGCTTGATTAGAATGTTATGTAATTTATGAATAGAGTTAAGGGATTTTCCAAATGTTGAGAAGGAAAGTAATCTTTTGTATTTGGACTTGCTGCAAGCTTGACTGTGAGGGTAATGAGAAGAATTAAATGAAAAACAGTGACTTGGTTTTACCCTTTCCCTGTGTCACTACTTTTCTTTCCCTTTTCTTCTCTGTGGGTGGTATAAGCCTGACTCAATACATTTTCCATATCTTTTTTTTTTTTGTGTATCAGGGATTGAAGCCAAGGGTGCTTTACTACTGAGCAAAATCCCAGTCTTTTTTTATATTTTATTTTGAGACAGTCTCACTGAGTTGCTTAGGACTTCACTAAGTTGCTGAGGCTGGCTGTGAACTCTTGATCCTTCTTCCTTGGTCTTCAGAACAGCTGGAATTACAGGTGTATGCCATTGTATCTGGCTGTTTTCCCTTTTTTTTTTTTTGATACCAGGGATTGAACTCAGGGGCACTCGACCACTGAGCCACATCCCCAGCCCTATTTTGTGTTTTATGTAGAGACAATGTCTCACTGAGTTGCTTGCTCCTCGCCCTTGCTGAGGCTGGCTTTGAACTCGCGATTCTCCTGTCTCAACCTCCCAAAGTGCTCGGATTACAGGCGTGTGCCACTGTACCCAGCCTATTTTCCATATTCTTACTAGCATGAATGAATGTCTTGATTTGTCCCTCAAATTAGCATATTCCTTAATTTCATTCCCACTCTCACTCTCTACTATTGAATTTTAATTCTCCTGAAAGGGAATTGCAAGTCTTATGAAGCTTTGTCAATTGAGATGCACAATATAAATACTCTACATAGATTCTACTCTAATTTTTTTTAAATGTTTATTTTTTAGTTGTAGGTAACAGAATATCTTTGTTTTATTTTTATGTGGTGCTGAGGATCAAACCCAGTGCCTTATGCGTGCTAGGCGAGCACGCTACCACTGCGCCATAATCCCAGCCCCAGATTCTACTCTAATTTTTAACATCAGGAATAAATATTCCTATTTATAATTTTTGTGAGTATATAAGAATTAGAATGAAACTACCAGCTTCAAAGTTAATCCAAGATTAAGATTATGTGTATGGTATATGAATAGGAAATAAAATCTATGCTAAGTCAATGAAGTAACATGATATTTTTAACTGACCTGACTTTAAACAGCTTAATTTACATTTTTAAAACCTATCCAGGAATAGCATTCATGTCTAATGACTGGGTCCATCATTTATGCACCATATGTGAGTGTTAAAATGGAAACCCATGATGCAAATGAATATTTAGCAAGGATCTTTATATTATTTCGATTTTGCTTTGGAATATCACTATGAAGACTTTTTAAAAAATGTAATTGCTGTATGTACGGTGGGATGCTATAAATTATGTGGATAGCAGAATTATAAAATTAATGAGTCATTTGAATGAGCAGTCTATGTGTGTATGTATATATATTTATTTTATGCATATTAGTGAAAATATTAATAATATCAGAAAAAAGTCACTACCAAATAGTTTTTTCCAATACAGTTTTAGTGAGTCGTTCTTATTTTCTCATCATCATAGATTATGTCACCTAAGTATAAAGCTACAATACCACTGCGACTATTTTTCTTGAGTATTTTGATTTATTTGAAATTACCATCTGAATACTATTGTTATTTCATTTTTTTGAACCTTGAATCATCTGTGGTTATAGCAAAGAAAACAGTCAAAACAATCTTACACGTTCTAATTAAGAAAGCTATTTCAAAAGACTTGTGATTAGGGTATAGTATAAGATTTACAAAGTAAGGTACATATAAATGACATTTTTCAAATAAATTCAAAATATCCACCAATGTGCAAATAATAGATAACACATAACTGAAAATAAGGATTTCGCAGACAATAGAACTAATTAATTTTTAATAAAAATGGATTAATTTAAAAATGTTAATAAATTTATTTCTTTAAAAAAACGAGATCATTCATATAGAATATTTTCCCAGAAAATTTTTCATCAATGTTTAAAACATTTTGTCATTCATGCTTTCATCTAGTTGTGCTAAGATAATTATGTCTAACCAGAAAGGATTTGACTTGCTAAAAAGCAACAACCAAATTATAGGACCTTGTAACCTTTGTATAGCATATATAAATCAACCTAAACATGTATAGGCACCCACACACTCATACTCAGACAAAGAATCCCAAACTGTCATCATCATCACCATCATCATCATCATTATTATCAGAGAGGTTACCAATTAACTATTGAGAGCCTGTCAGAGGAAACAAAAATGATTTTTTTTTGATAAAAAGAATCTATGCTCCCTGCAGTTGAGTATACACATATGTATCTCATTGAATCATTTTTTTCCTGTTAATTCCCTTTTTGTAACTGTGCCATGATATACAGCACAGTAGTTCTGTTGAGAGGCTTTCAATAACTAGACCTGAGAGTCCTCAGACCCTCAGAAAGAGGAAGGAGAGGTCTTTTGGCTTCTCATCTATGTTGCTTTTCCTCACTACATCCTATTGCCAAATTCAAATACTGCAATGCTAATTTTGCTTTCTTTTGATATATGTGTTGTTAAAAAATGAAAAGAATTTGTCATCTCAATTGGTACCATAACACTATATATGTAAAACGTAGCTCAGAAGTAAGACAGGCTACAAATTTGAATCATAAAATCGCCAAAAATATCAATAGAGTTCCAGGTCATCTTTATCTCCGTGGTCAGCTGTACTATCATTTGGTTCTAAATCTGCTATGCTTGTAAACATAAAATGATTCTTGGGTACACTATAAAAGAAATTTCTTGCAAGAGTGTATATGTTTTTTCCTCAATATGTCTCTCTTGATATATCTCAATCTATGTAGAGAGCTACCTAGAATTATTTATACACAGATTCATCCACATATATCCAGAGAGAAAAACAGAATGACAGAGAAACAGGCAGTTATTTGTTGTTTATACTTAGACACTTGATTAGATATTTAAACATCAATATCTAAACTTTGTCCATCATATATAAATGATAATATCATAGAATAAAGTTATTAAATCACACAAATGTGGAATATATTGTTATGTGTTGTAATGGATGTGTTAATCAACTTTTCACTATGATCAAAGCACCTGACAAGAATATCTTTGAGAAAGAAAAGTTTATTTTGGGATCACAGTTTCAGAGGTCTCAGACCCTGGTTATCAAACCCATTACCCTGAGGTGTGGCAAAACATCATGGTGGAAGAACATGGTTGAGAATTTTTTTTTTTCGGAATGTATGCTAGAACATGTTACACTCATCAGGAACAAAATCATATCCCCAAGGGCATGCAACCAGCCACACTTCAAATGCCCACAGTTCCACCCAGTAGTACACTCCAATTATTAGTTTATTAAGTGGACTAAGTCACAGATGAGATTACAGTCCTCATAATCTTATTATTTCACTTCAGAACATTCCTACATTACCTAACATGTGGCTTGTTATACAAGCCATAACAATGGATCAAAAATTTTATTGATTCATGAGTACAAAACACATAATAATGGGAACTTTGGAAGGAAAATTTTGAATTGTAATGAAAATTAAGGAATCTTGAATAATCCTTGATTTTTGTTAATAGCATAAACCAAACTCACCTTTTATAACATGATTTCAGGAGAACTACCTTCCAAGAATACACCCACAAGAAAACAGGGCCCTGCACCCCAAAAGTTTCACAACATGGGCTAATAGGACCAAGTCTTTAATCACAATGAACGTTTGAGAATCAGTAAGACCACACCCAAAGGGTAGATCTTTAGGATTTCTATCACACTCAAGCAATAACAACAACAATAAAGAGGACAGAAGGAAACTTTGGGAGTTGATGGACATGTTTATGGCCTTGAGGGTGGTGCTGGTTTCACAGGTATAAATTTATCCCTAAATTCATAGAATTGTATTAACTAAATATGTACAGCTTTTTATGTCAATCAAACCTCAATGAAGTGAATGTGTAAAAGAATAAAAATTATAATAATTAAACAGTAAAAACAAAAATGTAAGCTTGCTAATTCTGATGGATTGAATAATATGGGATATTTGCTATTTTTTTCTTTACTAGTTGTTGGAAATAAAACACGTTTTTACAAGAGAAAAATATAGTAAATTACATTTTCAATGTACTCAATCTGGCTTTCCTGTATTACTTTCACTTAAGGGAGAACCTAGCTAAGAAGAAATGTTTAATATTCAAGTAAAACTGTATGTGATGCAACCTCCACTGAAGTAAGAACTTGTGTCTGTGTTGTTTGTTCCTAAGATCCTTGCAGTTAGAACAATATCAGTGCATTGTTTTAAGTACCTGAACTTTTTGATTGAATAAATAAGTTAATATATGTATGAAAGCAATGATTTAAGAAATTGTGATAGACTATTTTCATCTAACTTGTCTGGTGGTTTTCTTAATTCCTCTAAATGCCATTTTTACATGATGATATGTAAAAATATTGTTCTCTTTGAGCACTGGTAAAGAACAGGGTTCAGGACATCACTGCACATTGGCTGAATGCAGCTTGTCACCTTTTGCTATATGACTCATGAGCCACACAAAATAAGTTTATATTAGAATTGGTTGAAATGATTGTGGGAAGTGTGACATTTTGTTATGGGAAATTACATGGAGTCCAATTTCTATATTCATAAAAAATTTATTACATCACAGTTACGCTGTCCATGGCTATTTTTGTGCTATACGTTGAATAGTTGTAACAGTGACCATATGGTCCCAAAGGCTTACCATCTGGCTATTATGATCTGCATATTTGTGTCCCCATTTAAAAAAATCATATTTTGATATCCTAAACCCTAACATGATGGTATTAGCAAGGGGAAACTTCAGGAGGGATGTGATTAAGTGGTGAGATCAGAGCCTGCTTGAATGGTAATAATGCCTTTCTAAGAGATTTCTGAGAGACCCTGCACTTCTTCCATGACCACATGGAGTTACAGTGAAAACAAAGCTGAGATATACATCAGAAAGAAAACCTCGAAAAAGCACCAAATTTGCTAGCTCCTTGGTGTTTGTCTTCCGAGCTATGAGAATATACATTTCTATTACTTGTATGCTACCCAGTTTGTGATATTTTTATAGCACCCAAAAGGGTAGAATACTGACATTGGACTTAAAAATTTGCTTACTTTTGGTATATATAATAACATTAAAAAAATCAAACCCTCCTGATCTCCCTTCTATTATTATTACTATTATTATTTTAATTAATGCTTTAGAGAGCAAGCAGATTGGGCAAGGGAAGAAGGAAAAGAAAGAAAAGGTACTTGAGAACAATGCTGATCAAATTAGGTGCATGTACAAATATGGCATAATCAATCTCACTATTACATATATTACAAAGCACAAATAATAATATTATATCCTAGGTAAACATCACTTTCTCTGATGTAGCCTTCACTAATGGATCAAGTTGCATCTTTCAGTTCAATTACAGATAGTTATCACATTTTATTATGTGTGTGTGTGTATGTCCTGTTTGCTTGCATGCCACCATGTGCTCGTTCTTTCTGACAAGATAAGGACATCAGAAAAGTTTATCTTATTTGAAAATCTCCCTGATCACTAACAGAAAGCCTTCTACATATAAAGAGATACAAATACAAATTAATCAATTTATGGGTAAATAGGCATATCTTAGTTTAATCATTAAAGTGGGACTTTAATCCTTATTGTGTATGAATCTTTCTAACCATCTAGATAAAACCATTTTTATATCATTTTTATATATGCCAATGTCTTAGCTTTTTGTCACTATTACCAAAATCCCTGACAAAAGTAATGTAGAGGAGCAAAAGTTTATTTTGTTTCATAGTTTCAGAGAATCAGTCCTTGTTTAGTCAGTTCCATTTCTATGTGCTCAAGGTAAGATAGAACATCATAACAGATGAATGTGGCAGAGGAAACAGCTCAGCTCATTGCAGCATGGAAGCAGAGGGGGTAAACAAGGAGCCAGGGACAAAATATATGTGCCCAAGTGCACGTATATCCCTGTATCCTACTTCCTCCAGCCACACCCTACCTACCTATAATTACAACCCAGTAATTCATTCAAATTATTAATCCATCAACTAGAACAAACCAGGGATTAAAATACAGCTTTTATGGTCTAATCATTTCAACTCTGAACATCCTTGCACTAGATACCATTTTTCCAATGCATGAACCTTTGGAGGCCACTTTATATCCCAACCATAGCAGCAACTTGAACTCCATGATGGATGACTAACTGTTTAGGATAAATTATGAATGAAAGTCATGAAACTTGTGTCTCTTAACTTTCTAACTTACACATGAATTGCTAAGAGGGAAATATACTTTCTGATTTTCCTTTGTGTATCTGATATAGTGATGCACAAGTACAATATCGAGAAAAGGGAGAGGGGACAGGAATGGGAAACACAGTATAATGGATCGGAATTAACTTTCCTACATTCATATTTGAATAAAAACCCAATGTAACTCCCCATCATGTACACAAAAGAGAAAGTCATACTCCATGTACGTATGATATGTCAAAATCCACTCTACTCTCATGTATAACTAAAAAGGACAAATAAAAAAAGTCTAAAATGCAGAAAGGAAAGTTTTGAAGATTTTAAGGAAGTTAATCAGAGCTGAGAGTGCAGAGATCATTGTAGGAATATATATTTAGATTAAACATTAGATATTTTATATATTGATGAAAAGTAAAGCACAAAGATTTTTATATTTGATATAGATCTGTTCAAACTTCAAAGACAAATTTACGTAAGATATTTTGAAATTACCTGAGATGATAGAGTTTTGTTTAAAAATAACTGTTGAAAGGGACATTTTAACCAATTTAGAAGGATTTTAGGAATATCTGTAGACACAGATTGTCTTTTAAAATAAAAAAATGATAGTATATTTTGTTTGCGATTTCCATTCAGCATTTCATCATAAATAGTTTAGGTGTCATTTCTTCTTTCTAAATCATACATCTGAGATAAAAATCAATGCTGATGTTATTTAAGCCATATATTCAGCACATTGGAAAAATATCTTCTTCATTCCATGCATAAATAAGTAAAAGGCTACAACACTATTATTTGCAAGACAATCTTCTCAGAACACTAACATCAAAATACTTACATGTAATATTTTCTGATGATATTTCATTTATGTCTTTTTTTAAGCAGATGTTGAAAAAACAAGTTGATTTCACTGGCATTTGGAAATGAATTATTTTTCCATTTATAAACTTGTAACAATCACTTAGCCATGAGTTAAGATTTCTCCATATGCTTGATTGAAATGTTAAATTGTCTTTAAAAATAAAAGTCATGCATGTAAATTAAGTTTATTTTTAATACTCCCTTAATTTTTCAAAATTTCAGGGGGTTAATCATTGTATTTTGAAAATAATTAGGAAGGGTGCATATTCATATATTTTAACTTGTTTATATTAAAATGAAATTATGAATATTTGTCATGACAAATGTTTAAGTAGTTCAAAAAATTCATAAATCAATGACCAAAATTTTAGATAAATCTTAGCTATTTGATGAATTTATTCATAGCTGTGAAAGAGTTTGAGCAAAAAAATTAAAAAGAAAATTTTTAGTAAACTACTTTAGGTTTAGACTAGGTATCACAAAGTTGCTTAGGACCTCACTAGTTGCTGAGGCTGGCTTTGAACTTACAGTCCTCATGCCTTTGCCCTAGCTGCTGGGATTAGAGGCATATGCCACCATGTTCAGGTTTTTTTGGTGTTTCTAACCAAATGTAGGAAAGTTCAAGTTGACCTGGAAGTGTTAAGAGATGTTGGAGGCTTGAACAAACTGCCAATACAAGAGACACATGTCTTTGCTGAACCAGACAGCCATGGTAAGGCAAATCACTAAATTATCCTACAGAAGCTATGACAAAGAATATTTGAGATGATTTTCACAGACATTCAATTACTTGGTCATCAATAGTTTCATTTTCAATCTGAGTTACTCTCTGTTCATTTTTAGTGAAGATACATGATTTTTCACTATTAAAACATTGTGAGCCAAACCATTACTTAAGGTGACATTCATTAGCTATTTCAGCCCCTCAGTTATTCACCTGTTGTATGTGGGCAAAACAGCACTTGTGTGAACCTTTACATTTCTGCTAGGGTTAGGTTTCTGTATACATAACATTAATTTTCAAAGATATTATATAGGTGTATATCCACCTATATAATGAAGTTGAAATGCATTTATTTTAAGGACATACTGTTTATTAACCTGTACTCAGTTTTTGATCCATAGTATAGTGAGGATGATTACTTTCCAAAAAATGTCATTGGTTTTAAGTTCCACTTAGATGTTTTGGGTAAGTGATGTTGGTGCAAATAAAAGGAAAGAAGGAACTCTCGTTCAGGCATCTTTAAGAGAGTTCCTATGTGTGGTTTATTCCAAAGAAGCCAAAATAATGTCTACTCATAAAATGGTCCATGGCAACATTCAATTTTCATTTCCTGACTAATTTATGCAAGGACATGAAAAGTTTACTTTAAAAACTGTTTTTAAATAATTTGAGGCAGATTTTCAGTCTGAAGTATGTTTATAATTAAAGTTTTTAAATAGTACTTGATCTCACTTCTACGTTGTATAACATGGGTGTATCTTTATGTATTATCATGCTAGTAATAAATAGCTATGAATCCTTCAGGAATTTGAAAAATACTAATAAGACAAAATCTCCAGTAAACTTGAGTTAAATAAATAAAACTATCAAACTTTTTTCCAGAGGTAGTACTGAAGCAATCTATATTTTGAAGAAATTATAGCAGAATATAGGATGACCACTGATCATATTCCATGGTAATGTTTTTATCTTATGTTTTTTTCAAAAAAGTGTGATGTAAGCCATGCATAACTATTTTTATTATTATGCAAATTTCCTATAGAACAAATGATAAGCAATATCAATCACAGTTTTAAAAGCATTATGTATTTATCTATAACATAACAGAATTGATAACATGCAGAAGAGATTGTAGAAAGAATTTTACATCGCATTGTGACAATCTTAAAGCAGTGAATATCAGAGATAGGAAATAGTGGCTCTCAGAGCTATTTGATCACTCCTATTGTCAATTTACATTCATAGAGGACATGCTGGCAGGCTACATTAACCATGTAGTATTTTTCTCATGAAAAGTGTTAAACACTACAATCAAGGTTTCTTTCTAGCCTTTCATGGAGAGGCTGGTTTTTAAATACTTACCAGTACAACGCCATTTAAAATCCAAAAGGAAATTCAGAACCCATAATTTAAAACATTTTCTTGCTTAGAACACGTTGTTTTGATTTTTCCTTCTGGTAAATGAAAAAGAAAAGAAAAAAAATACAAAAACAAGCACCTTAGATTCAGTTCCAGAAATGATTTCAGCGCTGCTGGTATTTAAATGTACCGAATTTTTGTTTGTTTGTTTGTTTTGGGGAACAAGGACCAATGCAGAATTGAATTGTATTATGAATTTCCACCACATATTTTCTGTTCACATTTATGTAAGTTGCCTGCTTTTCACCTTTCAAGATGAATGATAAATTGTGTCTCCCAGTGAACCAAGTTACTGTTCAGTTAATGTAATCTCTGCTTAAGATCAAATAAGCACTGATCCTTTTAGAGATTTTGTTTTATTACTGTCAGTTGGGTCATACATTTTTCTGAGGTGAAAGAAAAAAACAACAACCAGTTGAAATATTTTGAAAGATAATGTTCTGGAAGGTAACAATTCACTGTTGAAAACCACAGTGAGATTGCTGACAAAAGATCAAGTTTAGGTCAATGAAAAACAATTTGTTTCCTCCTCCCTGCCATTATTCTTCTGTATAGTGAATAGATGTGAAAAAGTAAAAAGCTTATTTTGTCTCTACATTAAAAGAAATAATCCTTTCTTTTTAGAATCTTCTAAGTATTGAATAGTTATGTCATTGAAGTAGAGTTAAAGGTAATTTGCTGGATTTATATATTTATCTATTTATTTATTTATTTTTATCAGGAATTGAACCCAGGGATGCTTTAACACTTAGCCACATCCCCAGCTTTGTATTTATTTATTTATTTATTTATTGGTACCAGAGATTGAACTCAGGGGTACTTAAACACTGAGCCACATCCTCAGTCCTATTTTGTGCTTTATGTAGAAACAGGGTCTCACTGAATTGCTTAGGGCCTTGCTAAATTGTTGAGACTGGCTTTGAACTTTACAGTGGCAAGTATTATAGGCATGTACAACCACAACTAGCCAGAAATATTTTATTTTAATTAGAACTGTATTTAGAAATAAAAATATTGCAGATAATTAGGGGTATTTCCAAATAGAATTGGATGAAATAATACTGTTGTTCCTTGAGGTAACTGCACTGTCAGAAATACCAAATGCACACATATGAACACCTACACCACAAAAAACCACAAGCATGTTTAACCTTAAATTTTATGAATTTTAAGAAGATTTTATTTAGATATTAAGCATAACTAAACATAAAAAAAATTCTTTAGAACTTGTCATAGTAATTTTCAATGACTGATTTTTTAAAATTTCTATGAGACAGATCAATTTAGAATTATGTTTTGGGATTATTGAGGAAGAAAAAAATCACAACTTTGCTTTTCATAGGACCTGTTAATAGAAAGATTGTTAATCTACAAGATGGTATAACAGAAAGATGCTGAGCTCAGAATGTCCATATAGAAAAAATTGTGTGTGTGTGTGTGTGTGTGTATGTATTTACTGATGGCCCCTAACATGTAAAAGTATTCCATTTTAGGATATTTTCATGTATTAAAACAGGAGGGATAAGCCTCTGTGCAGAAAAGGAAGTACTCTATGAATTAAATACATATAAAATCTATAACTGCTGATTTGGATATACAGCAGAAAAGTAAATTTACAAAGCTATCAATTCCCCAAAACATTATGATTATGCAACTAAGAAAAATCAAGTATAAAAATAAAAAGTCAAATGGAAAAACAAGAGAAAAGACAATTGAGAAGCATTAAATAATATAAAGGTTACAAAATATTTAAAAACCTGAATAAATATACTCAGAAGGTTTGCAAGAAAGTATTTCATTGATTAAGGGACCTATATGCACACAACAAAATAAGACATAACTGATGTACATAAAAAAATTGAATAAAGTACTAAAATGTAGGTCAATCTCTACAAAGAAGTAAAAAATACCTCTCCTCACCCCCAAAAAATGAATGAATATTTGAGAAAAATACAAGAGAGACAGGGATAAATTTACTTTGCGATCATAAGGAAAATGTGGTATGGGGAATAATTGACTAAATAAAAGCCAATAAAAGGAGCAAATTAACCAGAGGAAATAGCATGAAATTTCAGAAATGCTAAAGTTAGGTCCAATATGATTCCAGTTAGATGGATCCACCTGTTAGTTTCATAATTCCAAAATCAGATAAGAATTTAAAAAGAATGCAATGTATATCACTGAGAACCAGAGCAACATCATGTTTTTGCATCATCAATAATAAATGGTTAAAAAAAGTTACCTGTGCATTGCTTTTAAAGACTTGAGTGCAAATACTCTAAAATGCATCTATACAAACAATCTAGGGTGCAGAGGGAAATTTTAGACAAGATGATGACAATGCACATTTATCCCACTGACACCCACTTTCAGAAATTTGTTTCAGAATTTATTCCAGAAGAACATGGAAGTATCATTGGAAAGAGAAATTATGATGTTCAGTTAAAAGTACTTTAAAACTTTAAAGCAGTTATGTCTACTTGTTTATCCTCCATAACACGCTATTTTTCCTGATTGGACGTAAAGATTAATGCTTGGTAAAAAAGGAAGTTTTGATTATATTCTCTGAAATTAACTCCAATTCTTAGACTGCTTTCACATTTCTCCTGTTTGTTTGACTCTGCTGATCCCTTTTCAAAAGTCGTCTTATGGCAATTTGTAATAGTTACAGCCATTAAAGATATTTTTACCTCAAAATTAAAAAAAAAAAAACTTCTACTGTGGCCATTTGTTGTGATGTTTTATTTATATGCTTGTCTTCTTTATCATTTCTCTTCCAATTAATTTATAATTGAGAAGTCTAAAAGAACTCCAGGCTTTATTTTTGCACAACATCCATAACTATGAGAAAGACACTTTCAAAATAGAGAGATTCAAAGCATTATGTCTAAGAGTATGTATTCATAACACATTAAAATGTTTAATATTTTTAAATACTTGCTTTACTTTTGCTGAAGGAAATGAGCAATTATTGAATATGATGCCTACATAAATATTACAATAAGATAACAGTACAGTTTTTGAAAATTAATGTCAGCCTAAAACATCAAGGAAGCTTCTTGGAGGGCTTAACTCAATAATAACACTGTCAAAGATATTACATTCTTGTTAAATTTAAAATTTTAAAATTAAGTCTTCTTGCTGTGAGTTAGAAGTGAAATAAAATTTAATCATATTTCTATTTAACATTAACAGTTATTTTCCTGAAAAATTTTACATCTAGTTCTATTCTACTTGGTTCTTTGCTCATTCTCTTCCCAAATGTATATTGAGTTTTGAACTAATTTACAAAGATTTTTTCTTGACAACTTATTACCAAATAAACAGAAGACTCTCAAAATGCCCTATAATACTCTCTAAGCCCAGAAACATTATACCAATAAATTATTATTCTCACAAGCTCCATCTTGTGAGAATCTCACAAGATCTCACTCATCAATTCATCTCCATTTATAGTCAATAGAATCCTAACACAAATAGAATTAGAAAATAAGGCTATTGTTATTGAAGAATCCAAGGCTGTATTTAATAAATACTGAATTTAAATCACAGTGGGTTAAAGCATTTGGGTGGAAATGTTATTAGGGTATAAGTAACATGAGTTAAATTTTATATTCACTCATATTTATTTAATTATTTTTTATACATAGTCAAGTAATGAAACATCTTTCAGTCTATCATAATTATATTATATCTGAACCTATATAAAGTTGTATAAATATGTGCACTTTGTGTTTATTTACTATGATCAATGACTACTATACAACATTATGTAAACATCCTGTTATGATGTTTGAAGAATTTACTGTACTTCATCTTTGTGTTCTTTTCTAAATCTCATAATACCAGTCTAACTATGAAGAAAACATATATATATATATATTTTTTTTTTTTTTTTTACTGGAGATTGGACTCAGGGGCACTCGACCACTGAGCCACATCCCCAGAACTATTTTGTGTTTTTTGTAGAGACAGGGTCTCACTGAGTTGCTTAGGGCCTCGTTGTTGCTGAGGCTGGCTTTGAACTCATGATTCTCCTGTCTCAGCCTTTCTAAGTGCTGGGATTACAGGCTTGCGCCACCGCACCTGGCTGAAGAAAATATTTTTAAAGAATCCAAAATGCATAGAAAATAGAGAGTCTATCTAACTAGCATGTCCCAAACTGGTCAACTTCTAAACACAGAAAAAGTGTTAGAAATTGCCATTCCAAGAGGAGTCAAAGAACATGTTACTACTAAGTGCAATATGGTAGAGATGAGATTGTAGAGTAAAAAGAAGCTTTTAGGTAAAATTAAGAAAATTCTAACAAAGCATTATCTTCCATTAACACTGTATCACCATTAGTCTGGTAATTGTGACATATGCACCACAGTAACTCAAAGTGTTAACCATAGAGGGAACTGGGTGTGAGCACATTGGACCTCTCCACACTGTACTGGCAAGCTTTTGAAAATTGAAAAGTATGCTAAGATTTCTAGTTATTTAAATATTTTATTTAAAAACTGAAATTAAACTAAATTTCACAATGAAAAAATTTTAAAAATAGAAGTAATCCAGATAGTAGGGATAGTAGAAAGATCTTCCAGTCAAAATTTTGAAAACCAGGAAACTCCTTATGGAGACAATTGGGGAAAGGGAACACCATGTGATTTCAGGATATCTCTTGTCCTCTAAGACCATGTAGGACCTCTTTTATAGAAGTTTTGTATTTTCATGTAAATAATTGAAGGTTGGGGCTGGGATTGTAGCTCAGTGGTAGAGTGCTTGCCTCGCATGCGTGAGGCCCTGGGTTCGATCCTCAGCACCATATACAAAGCAATAAAATAAAGACATTGTGTCCATGTACAACTAAAAAAATATATATATAAAAATATAATGGAAGGTTTTGGAGCTGTGCAATTTGGTTATGTCTTATGTGCAATGGTAAAATCATTGAAATTCATAATGTGAATCTGCCACCCCCTAGTTGTACCAAATCTTGGCAAATTACCTGACCTCTCCAATTGATATATGCTCATATATGAAAAGAGTGTAATAATATTATCTATCACTTGATTGCTTATGCATATTTAATGAGATACTCCATGCAAAACAATAGTATGATGATTAACAAGTCATAAGTGCTTCATACATGTTATCTACCATGACTAATAAAATTACAGAGTAGCAATTGTGGTGAAATTCTCTTACTTTTCCCAAGTACATTAAACTGAATAAAATAACATAGAAACTATTCTATACCTCAAAAATAAAATATGCAATTTAATACATTCATAAGTATTTCCTGATGTTCTTCTGAGTACTAGCCTCACCAAAAATAATAGGTGTGATATTAAATAAAAGACAAATTGTATATTCCAATACACAAAATTAAATCCATTGCTATAGATCTTATTAAATTCTACAAAAATCTAAGGGTATATATACAGTATATTTATATTATATTTATATATATATAGCATTTAACCAGGTTCACCACACAAACCACATCAGAGATGACAATTTATATAAACCTACAGACATGAATGGACTATATGAGTGGCTGTGAATTTTCAAAATCTAATTGATTCTTTTTCTGTAAGACGACATAAATTACTGATGATATTTAAGAAGACCCTTCAGAAATTTTGAATCATAGTCAATTCCTCATGTTAATATTTGCCAACACAGAAATATACACAATCTTAAACTCTTCAATACAGAGACATATTTTTTTCATTTTGTCAGTGTGTTTATTACTCTCAATTCATTTCAACAGTTGTTTTAAAATAATTAACTACTTGAGAATTGATAATAAATAAAATGACTTTTCTCATATATTTGGCTAAAAAAGACAATTTTTATTTTCAGTATGAATTCAAATAATAAGTAAATTTTTCTTTAAGAAATTTGAATACTGTGACAGAAGAACAAAAAGATTGGTGTAGACGAACAAAGGCAGCTGGGTGTGGTGGCATACACCTGTAATCCCAGCTCCTCAGGAGGTTGAGGCAAGAGGATCATAAGTTCGAAGCCAGCCTCAGCAAAAGCAAAGTTCTAAGAAACTCAGTGAGACTCTATCTCTAAATAAAATACAAAATAGGGCTGGGGATGTGGTTCAGTGGTTGAGTGCTCCTGAGTTCAATGCCTGATCCCCCCTCCCACAAATAAAGAACAAAGACAGATAAATCTAATTTTCTGATGTTATATATTTTCAAAAATCTATTTTAAACATATTCATTTTTTAAATAAAAGTGAATTGAAGAAGATGAAATTATGATTTATTTACATAAATAAAATATTAAAGTCATGCAAAGTTAAATTTTAAGGAAAAAAAGTCATTTGAAGAAGTCCAGCAGCCGGGCGCGGTGGCACACGCCTATATTCCCAGCACATTGGGAGGATGAGACAAGAGAATCGTGAGTTCAAATCCAGCCTCAGCAAGGGCGAGGCATTAAGCAACTTAGTGAGACCCTGTCGAGTGCCCCTGAGTTCAATCCCCGGTACCACAAAAAAATTTTAAAAAAATAAATAAATAAAAAATAAAGAAGTCTAGCTGTACCCAGAGTTAGAAAGTATCTTACACAGTATTTAACTGTGCTATCTTATGTTACAGATGAACACAAATGCAATTGTAAGAATAAGCATCTTACCTAAAGTCACATAACTAACAAAGTGTAGCCAATTTGGTGGCTTGTTTACTTTTACAACCTTAATTTTAAAACCCTCTCTTCTCCAAAATATTTGTTTAATTTGTACTATATAAGAATCTAACCATTTTCATAGGTATGAATTATTAAACAAATTATAAATACAGTTAAACTGGTTGCAAATAAATTCAATGCATATTTACCATGAACCAAAAACTGGACAAGATACTAAGGGCATAATAAAGTTCAAAATAATACCTGCTATGCTAGTGCTTTTAACCAATGGCAGAAACAGAAAAGTTCATTCAAATGGCTGTTCACAATCAGTGTAACCAAGCTTGTGGTTTGCGTGTTATACAAAGAACTCAGATTCATAAGAAAGGGAAGTATCCCGTACTGGAATTGTCCAGATAAAAACTGTTGGAAATTGATGTCTAAACAAATAATAGACTGGTGTCTTTTCATGTGACTGAGTCTCTAAAACTTCTCATTTTATTTCATTCTCTTTTTGTAGTAACATCTAGTCTTAGTGAACACAGCAGAGTCTTCAAGTAGAGAAAATTGTGGCAATACAGAATACATTATTTTCTACAAATATTATTTATTTCTTTTATAATTTCTGGTGTGCAATTATGAAGAATTAAGAATTTAAATATTTTTTAAATAATGACAAATAGCTGTCATTTATTTTTTGCTATGTACCAGGCACAGTGCTAAGTATTTCACATGCAGTATCTCATTTCAGCTTCATAAAACCATATGAAGCAAATATTATTAATTGAAGTTTACAGAGACTCTGAGAAGTTAAGTTATTGCCCAATCAGAAATAGAAGACCGGGCTGGGATTGTAGCTCAGCGGTAGAGCACTTGCCTCGCATGCTGAGGCCCTGGGTTCGATCCTCAGCACCACATACAAACCAATAGAATAAAAACATTGTGTCCATCTACAACTAAAAGAAAAAAAAAAAGAAAAAAAAATAGAAGACCCTGGCTTTAAACTAAAAGAGTGAGCTCGTAAGCAAGCATTACAGCAATAAGACCCTGAAGAAAGTTGCAAGCCCAGGTCAAAACAGTCTTCACAGAGTGTCCAAAACAGGAATTCTTGTCCCTTAGCCACCTTAGCCATCTCTATTTCTTTAGAGAGGATGATCTGGAGTGAAAACTGGTTTGTGGGCATGGTCTTTAAAGTCATGTAAGATATAATTTTAACTATAGGGAATGGATTCAGTAATCTCAAAGGAAGAATTTAAATATTAACTGTACAAACACATTACACTGCACATTAGTACTTGGTTGCAGTATACCACTAAATTGGGAAAAATGAAAAATTACTGAGTTTGGTCTCAATAACAGTTATCTTCTACAGAATAAGCTTGAAAACATAAAAAATTTGAGCTGTATTAAATTTTTGTTTTATATTTTTAAGAGGGTTTATGTTTACTACCAACATAGTGAAAGTCAGTTATTGGATTTTAAGTAGATAAGAAATTAGATTATAAGTAACATTTACTTGCAGCAAAATATTTTATGACCACTGTCTCCTTTTTGTAAAGTGGCTATGTCTTATATGATTTACTAAATGTGTATTTTCACCTTAGTCTTTGATTTCAAGCTTTGAGAATTTATCTAAAAAGTTTATAGAATTCTAGTATGATTTCTATACTTAAAAAAACATTATCTAATTATGCACTTTCTAGAATGTTACAAGTAGAATTTCTCAATATTTTCTTAAGATATTTGATTTTATTTACTTAATATGTAGCTAAAAGATAAAAAGAAATAAAAAAGTAAATTGCATTTTTCTAGGGAGAACTAGGATGAAATTCTTAGGACTGTTGTCAATATTGAAGAAAATGACTTAAAGAATACTTTCAGTAATAATAATAAATGATATTTAGTTAAAATGACATGTTTTTATCTCAAAATATTTTTTTAAATTTTTTTTTTAGTTGTTGAGGGATCTTTATTTTATTCATTTATTATTTGTATGTGGTGCTGAGGATCGAACCCAGTGCCTCACGCATGCTAGGCAAGCGCTCTACCACTGAGCCACAGCCCCAGCCCCTCAAAATATTTTATATTTACTAGAAACAAGTGTCATTTATGAATATTTTAAATACAAACAAAAGGATATGATCTTCAGCTCACATCAAATTTTGACAAGAAATTAGGCTAAGCAAAAGAGATATACCATAAAATATAATTATTTTAGTCAGTTTTGTCATTGCTGTGACTAAATGAACTGACAACGAGAATTTTAGAGGAGAAATGCCAGAAAACAAATCTGCAAATCATTACTAAATTAACTTTGCTTCTAATGCTACATGAGAATTTTAATCAACATTTATATAAATAAAATCTGATTCATTCAACCCATTATTGACTGAAAATTAGCCCAGTACTTCTACAATATTGTTAGTAATTTTCACAGATTTTTCATCAAACATATCAACTAAAAACATATGGGATAAACACTGCTATAGTTGTGGTTTCCATCCTGTGCCCCTTGAACTCTAGAGTTCTCACAGGTGATTGAGAAGAAATATTTAGAGTGTACAGAGGAGGTGGAAAGAAAAATGACATAATCTAGGCAATCAACTCCTGTTTGACCCAGAACACCTCAGTTTTAAATCACATACATTGTACTTCTCCACAGTTCTATTGCTACAAAACATTTTACTGAAATTTCTTACTTATTGGCATTAAAATTAGATGAACTATCTTATTTGTTCTTTTTAGATATACATGAGAGTAGAGTGTATTTTGACATACTATATATACATGGAGTGTAACAATCTAATTAGGAACACATTCTTGGGGAGTTTCACTGGTGATGTATTGATATATGAACATAAAAAATCTACATGTGATTCATTCTATCTTTCCTATTTCCATCCTTCCTCATGTTTGTCCCTTCATTTTTTTTTTTTTTTTTTGTCTAATCTACAAGACTTTTCTTCTTCCTTTCCCTTCTACCTTTGTTGTAAGTTAGCAAGTGCATATGAAAGAAAACATTCACTGTTGGTTTTTGGGGATGGGCTTATTTCACTTAGCATGATAGGCTCTAGGTCCATCCATTTGCTGGCAAAATTCATGAAGTCATTCTCTTTTATCCTGAGTAATATTCCATTGTGTGTATAGAACACATTTTTAAGTACTTTGGGTATATACTGAGAAGTGGGATAACTGAGTCAAATGGTGGTTTCATTCCAGGTTTTCCAAGGACTCTCCATACTGCTTTCCAGAGTGTTTTCACCATTTTGCAGTCCTGGCATCAATATATCAGTGTACTTTTCCCCCACATCCTCACCAACATTTATTGTTACTTGTGTTCTTGATAATTGCCATTCTTAATAGAGTGGGATGGAATCTCAGTGTAGTTTAATTTACATTTCTCTAATTGCTAAAGAATGTTGAACCAGAGACCCTGCGCCTACTACAAGTAAAAGTACACCCAACTTTTCATCTTGTTCGCTTAGGAATTGAGAAGACTTCTAAGGTGCAAGAAAGAAAATCAAGAAACAATAAATGGGGATTGTATCAATATTAATTTTTAAAATTGTACAATTTTCTAACTCAGACTAAAATGTTTACTTGCAAACTTCCCAAATCATGCACAGAAATATAAACCCATAAGTAACTGCAATTTATAGCCATGATGGTAATTACTTACTATTGGCCTTTTACTTCATATTACATTAAATCACAGTTAATTTGATAGATCGATTATCCATTAACAAAAAGATGAAAGAAATCAGGACACATACCAAAATAAACAAATCTTATAATTAAGATTGATTAATTGTCTTTGGCAAAAATTAATCTAGAAATTGGATGTTTCATATAGGAAATATTAAAAATAGAAATCACATAATATTAGCACAGAAAAGGAACAGTTTTAAGTACAGAGAATTTTAAGATATAACAGAATCATTATAAACACTATTTTTAATTATCATAAATAATATAAATCATATATAAGAAACATTCATGAATTTATTTTTTAATTTTTTAAATTAATTAATTTATTTAAATGCATTTCAAGTAATAGTACATATATAGAGCTCAATTTTTCCATCCCTCTGGTTGCAAACCAGATAGAGTCACATAATTTGTGTCTTCATTCATGCACCTAGGGTAGTGATGACCATCTCATTCAACCATCTTTGCTACTCCCATTCCCCTCCCCTCCCCCACCTTCCCCTTACCCCATCCAAAGTTCCTTCATTTCTCCTATGTTCCCCATTCCCATCACCCTTATGTATCAGCATCCACTAATCAGAGAGAACATTCAGCATTTGGTTTTTTGGGACTGGCTTACTTCACTTAGCATAATGTTCTTTAATTCCATCCATTTACCTTCAAATGCCATAATTTTATTCTCCTTTATTGCTGAATAATATTCCATTGTGTATATGTACCACAGTTTCTTTATCCATTCATCTATTGAAGGGCATAAGGGTTGCTTCCACAGTTTAGCAATTGTGAATTGAGCTGCTATAAACATTGAAGTGGCTGCATCACTGTACTGTGCTGTTTTTAAATCTTCAGGGTATGGGCCGAGGAGTGGAATAGCTGGATCAAATGGTGGTTCCTTTCCAAGTTTTTTAAGGAATCTCTATACTGCTTTCCAGATTGGTTGCCCAGTTTGCAGTCCCACCAGCAATGTTTGAGTGTACCCTTATTACCACATCCTCGCCAGCACTTATTGTTGCTGGTATTTTGGATAGCTGCCATTCTGACTGGGGTGAGATGAAATCTGAGAGTAGTTTTGATTTGCATTTCTCTAATGGCTAGAGAAGTTGAACATTTCTTCATATATTTGTTTATTGATTGTATATCTTCTTCTGAGAGGTTTCTATTCAGCTCCTTAGCTCAGTTAGTGATCGGGTTGTTTGTTTATGTGGTGTTAAGTTTTTTGAGTTCTTTATATATTCTGGAGATCAGTGTTCTATCTGATGTGTGTGTGGCAAAAATTTGCTCTCAGAACGTCAGCTCTCTGTTCACCTCATTGATAGTTTCTTTTGCTGAGAAGAAGCTTTTTAGTTTAAGTCCATCCCATTTATTGATTCTTGCTTTTATTTCTTGTGCTTTTGGAGTCTTGTCAAAGAAGTCGGGGCCTAATCCGACGTGATGAAGATTTGGACCTACTTTCTCCTCAATTAGACGCAGGGTCTCTGGTCTAATTCATAGGTTTTTGATCAACTTTGATTTTTTTTTTTTTTTTTTTTTTTTTTTTTTTTTTTTTTTTTTTTTTTTTTTTTTTTTTTTTTTTTTACCATTGAAACTGTTTTAATGTTGTTGCAACTCCAAAATGCAACAATCATCAGCTTGTAAAGACCCAAATTTCAAAAATTCATTTTAATTACTCCTTCATACCTATTTTACAAAATAAAGGCACGAGACATTTAAATGCTGTTTATTGGTTTTCAATTTTAGAATCAACCTATAGACAAAGCACGGAAGACTTATGAACGCCTTGTTGCCCAGTTCCCCAGTTCTGGCAGATTCTGGAAACTGTACATTGAAGCAGAGGTTAATATTTTATTTTATTTTTTCATATATAGTATCTGATGGGAATTGCAGCATACACTATAGAGATAGGAAACGAGTTAGGAACATAGCACAAGTAGGACAAGGAGGATTTAAATGTCTCGTGATCCACTTTGAATTGAGTTTTATGCATGGTGAAAGACTGGAGTTTAGTTTCATTTTGCTGCATATGGATTTCCAGTTTTCCCAGCACCATTTGTTGAAAAGGCTATCTTTTTTCCAATGTATGTTTTTGGCTTCTTTGTCTAGTATGAGATAGCTGTATTTATGTGCATTACTCTCTGTGTCTTCTATTCTGTACCATTGGTCTACATGTCTATTTTGGTGCCAGTATTATGCCGTTTTTGTTACTATAGCTTTGTAGTAAAATTTAAGGTCTGATACTGTGATGCCTCCTGCTTCACTCTTCTTGCTCAGGATTGCTTTGGCTATTCTGGGTTTCTTGTTTTTCCAAATGAATGTCATGATTGACTTTTCTATTTCTATAAGAAGGGACTTTGGGGTTTTAATTGGGATTGCATTGAATCTGTATAGCACTTTGGGTAGTATGGCCATTTTAATGGTATTCATTCTGCCTATCCAGGAACATGGGAGGTCATTCCATCTTATAAGATATTCTTCAATTTCTTTCTTTAGTGTCTTGTAGTTTTCATTGTAGAGGTCTTTCACCACTCTTGTTAGATTGATTCCCAAGTATTTTATTTTTTGGAGGCTATTGCGAATGGAGTAGTTTTACTAATTTCTCTCTCAGAGGACTCGTTGCTGATATATAGAAATGCATTTAATTTATAGATATTGATTTTATATCCTGCAACTTTGCTGAATTCATTTATCAGTTCTAGAAGTTTTCTGGTGGAATATTTTCGATCCTCTTAGTAAATAAGCATGTCATCTGCAAATAATGATAGTTTGAGTTCTTCTTTTCCTGTTCATATACCTTTAATTTCTTTCATCTCTCTAATTGCTCTGGCTAGAGTTTCAAGGACTTTATTGAATAAGAGTGGTGAGGGAGGGCATCCCTGTCTTGTTCCAGTTTTTAGAGGGAATGCTTAAAATTTTTCTCCATTTAGGATGATGTTGGCCTTAGGTTTAGCATATATTGCTTTAACAATGTTGAGGTATATTCCAACTATCCCTAGTTTCTCTAGTGTTTTGAACATGAATGGGTGCTGTATTTTGTCAAATGCTTTCTCTGCATCAATTGATAGAATCATGTGATTCTTATCTTTAAGTCTATTGATATGATGGATTATGTTTATTGATTTCCATATGTTGAACCAACCTTGCATCCCTGAAATGAATCCCACTTGATCATGGTGCACCAGTTTTTTAGTATGCTTTTGTACGTGATTTGCCAAAATTTTATTGAGAATTTTTGCATCTATATTCATCAGGGATATTGGTCTGAAATATTCTTTTTTTGATGTGTCTCTGTCTGGTTTTGGAATCAAGGTGACAGTAGCCTCATAGAATGAGTTTGGAAAGGTTCCTGCCCTTTCTATTTCATGGAATAATTTGAGAAGTACTGGAGTTAGTTCTTCTCAGTAGATCTTGTAGAACTCAGCTGTGAATCAATCTGGTCCAGGGCTTTTCTTGGTTAGAAGGCTTTTGATGGTATCTTCTATTTCCTTGCTTGTAATTGATCTGTTTAAGTCATGAATATCCTCCCGGTTCAGTTGAGTAGGTCATATGTCTCTAGGAATTTGTTTTGTCTTCAGGGTTTTCTATTTTACTGGAATACAAGTTGTCAAAATAGTTTCTAATTATTCTCTGTATTTCAGCAAATTCTGTTGTGATATTTCCTTTTTCATCACAAATTTTAGTAATTTGGGTTTTCTTTCTCCTTCTTTTTGTTTGGGTGGCTAAGGGTTTGTCAATTTTGTTTATTTTTTCCAAGAACCAGCTTTTTGTTTTATCAATTTTTTGAATTGTTTCTTGTGTTTCAATTTCATTGATTTCAGCCTTGATTCTAATTATTTACTGTATTCTACTTCTTTTGGTGTTATTTTGTTCTTCATTTTCTAGGGCTTTGAATTGTAGTGTCAAGTCACTGATTTGTTGACTTTTACATCTTTGTATATATGAGCCTAATGCAATGAACTTTCCTCTTAGCACTGCCTTCAGAGTGTCCCAGAGATTTTACCTCCAAGAATCTTTTTATCTCTTCCCAGATATCACTGTTGCCCATGCATTGTTCAATAGCAAATTATTGAGTCTCCAGGTGTCATAGTGCCTTCTTTTTTTTAAACTGTTACTAATTTCTAATTTCATTCCATTATGGTCAGCTAGAATGCAGGGTAGTATATCTATTTTTTTTGTATTTACTATAACTTGCTTTGTGGCATAGTATATGATCTATTTTGGAGAAGGATCCATGTGCTGCTGAGAAAAAAGTGTATTTGCTTGTTGAAGGATGGAATATTCTATATATATCCGTTAAGTCTGACCATTGATTATTCTATTGTGTCTTGTAGATTCTTCATTTAGTTTTTGTTTAGAAGATCTATTCAGTTGTGAGAGAGTTGTGTTAAAGTCACCCAGTACTATTGTGTTGTGGTCTATTTGATTCTTGAATTTGAGAAGGGTTTGTTTGACAAACATGGCTGCCCCATTGTTTGGGGCATAGATATTTAAGATTGTTATGTCTTGTTGATGTATGATTCCCTTGAGCAGTATGAAATAATCTTCTTTAAACCTTTTCACTAACTTTGGTTTGAAGTCCACTTTATCTGAAATGAAGATGGAAATCTCTGCTTGCTTACGCAGTTCATGTGAGTGATAGATTTTTTTTCCATCCTTTCACCTTCAATCTGTGAGTGTTTCTTTCTGTGTGATGAGTCTCTTGGAGGCAGCATATTGTTGGGTCTTTTTTTTAAATCCAATCTGCCAGTCTGTGTCTTTTAATTGCTGAGTTTAGGCCATTGATATTCAATGTCATTATTGAGACATGGTTTGTATTCCAGACATTTTGGTTTATTCTTAGTTTTTAACTTGACTGGGTTTCTCCTTTGTCTGGCATTTCCTCTAGTGTAGCTCCTCCCTCTGCAGGTTTTCATTGTTGGGTTTTTTTCCTTCTTATGAAATATTTTGCCAAGAATATTCTGTAGTACAAGTTTTCTTGCTGTGAATTCTTTTAATTTTTGTTTATTATGGAAGATTTTTATTTAATCATCAAACCTAAAACTTAATTTGGGTGGATATAAGATTCTTGGTTAGCATCCACTGTCTTTTAGCTTTCGTATATGTTGTTCCATGATCTTCTTGCTCTCAGGGTCTGGGTTGAGAAGTCTGCAGTGATCCCAATTGGTTTCCACCATATGTAACCTGATTGCTTTCTCTTGTGGCTTTTAAGATTTTCTCCTTATTCTGAATGTTAGGCATTTTCATTATGATGTGCCTTGGTGTAGAACTGTTGTGATTTTGTACATTTGGTGTCCTGTAAGTCTCTTGTATTTGATTATCCAATTCATTCTTCATATTTGGAAAATTTTCTGATATTGTTTCATTGAATAGATTGCTCATTCCTTTGGTTTGAATTCGTATGCCTTCCTTTATCCCAATAATTCTTAAATTTGGTCTTTTAATGTTATCCCATAGTTCATGGATGTTCTGTTCATGGTTTCTTACCATCCTCACTGTGTGGTCAACTCTATTTTCAAGGTTAAATATTTTGTTTCATTATCTGAGGTTCTGTCTCCCATGTGGTCTAATCTGTTTTTATGCTTTCTATTGAGTTTTTAATTTGGTTTATTGTTTCTTTCATTTCAAGTATTTCTGTTTGTTTACTTTTCAGAATCTCTACCACCTTATTGAAGTGATCTTTTACTTCCTGTATTTGGCTATGACTCTCTTTATTGAAATGATCTTTTGCTGACTGGGCTTGTTCTCTTATATCATTCTTTAAGTCACAGAACATTTTAATTATGTACATCCTGAATTCCTGTTCTGTTATGTCTTCTGCTGTACTGACCATGGATTCTACTAATGTAGTATCTTGGTTTGGTTGAGGCAGTTTCTTCCCTTGTTTTTTCATGGTGTTTGTATGTCTTTCCTTCTAGCTCTGCTGATCCAAGGTTTTACAGTTTTTTAATCCTATAGGGTTATAGTTTCCCTGCAGGGTTTAAATACCTCTCCTTTAAGGGGGAGACCAATATTGACAGATCTCAATACAAACAATATATATTTTCAAAACAAGTAGCTCCTAATAGCTCCTAAATACATTTACAGTTTAGTCACAATATACAGCAAGTAGGAGCTCATTTCACATCTATTATGTAAACAATAGGTTTTACAAGGGTCTATAGTTTCTGCTGGTGGGCTAGAGAAACTTGAGGGTGGGGTGTAGGATAGAATGTTAGGGTAGTAGGAAGTGAGGATATGATTATTAGATCCTAAAAACCATGAAAAAGGAATCCAAGAGAAGTTGGCTATTAATAGAAAGAGCAAAAGAGAGTTGGGGAAGACCAATAAGGAGGAAGAAAGGAGAGTACAGCTATCAAGGAGACATGATAGTAAGAAAAATAAAACATATGCAAGTGGGAGTTATAATATTATATAATACCACTCTAGTATACTGTTCAGAAACCCCAGTCTACCATATGCTACTGTATAACAAATACTTGATTTCACAAATGTTGGGGATGAGAAGGTAGAAAAAGAGTGAGAGAGAGAAAAGAGGATAGAAAAAAAGAAAGGAAAGAAGAAAAGAGCAGAGAAACAAAACAAAAAGACTTAAAGAAGAAATATTAGGAAAAAAAGATAAAAATAAAAAGTCTCAATGTAAATAAACAGGATTGCTTTCTTTCACCTCCAGTAGTTGGAGTTGTCTGTTGCTTACTGGAATTTCCCAGCTGTGGTGAAGAAGGTCATAGGTGGAGGTCTCACAAGGAAGCCTTCTGCTTCAGCAAGAGGGTGAAGGGCTGGACTGCTGGTGGTATTGGATGCAGTGGAGATGCAGTTTCATGGTGTGCTGTGTTGAAGTAAAAGTTTGTTGAAGTAAAAGTTTGTCCCCAGATCCTATCCAGTGTCCTCTGGTGTAGGAAGTTCTGCCCTGGTAGATGGAGATCCACACAGAGCAGTAGCTGGGGGTCCTGCATGGGAGCCATGTGTCCACAGGAGCAACTGCTCGGGGTCCTGAGTGGTTGGGTGGGCACTGGGGCCAGGTGCCCTGTGTAGAAGCAGGCCCTACCCACCCAGGGTGAATGCTGTTCTAGAGCCCTGGGCTGGGGGTCCCAGCCGCTTGCCGCTGAAGTCACACTGCATGTGGCAATCACTGCTGCCTAGTAGCCCTGAACACACACAATGAAATTCCTGAAGGCACAGCTGTAGGATGATGTCCAGAAGCTGGCTGGGAGATGGTATTTCCACTACTTCAAACTCTGGTTCTGGAGAGACTATGACTGCAGCATCCATCTAGGCTGCCATCTTGGAACTGAATCCACATTCATGAATTTATATGATACACTTTTAAAATATCTCTTGGTGTTCTTCATTTCCAACTCAAACTATTTTTTGAGGTATGGAAAACAATGAAAAATATGTTTTTATAAGTTAAAAAACTAAGTTTTTCTAGTATTCTGTATACATAATATTAACATATATATAACATAGGAAACTGCAAGTTAAAGTTAACTATGGTGTTAATACTGGGTTTCATTTTTTTTTTTTATGGCCCAGATTTAAATTAATTATAAAGACATGTGGATTATATTTACTAAACATAAAATGGAATTGAGTCTATTCGTTACACTTGAATACCAGAAAATCTTCTGAAATTATATGAAAAAATTTCTCCAGAAAAAAATATCACACACACACACACACACACACACACATACACACACACACACACAGAAGCAGACATGGGAAGAAGGAGATTTTCAGGAACTGGTTCATTGATTATGGAAGCCAGAAAACTCACAATTTATAGAGGAGGATAATAGGTTAGAATTTTGGTTTTTCAGTTTATTGGACAAGAACCATCCACATATGGGAGGGTAACCTTCTTTACTCAAAGTTTAGTGATTTAAGTGTAAATCTCATCTACATACACCTTCAAAACATTGTCTACACTGGTGTTTGACAAAACTGTTGGGTATGATGTCCTAGGCAAGTTGACATGTAAAAGCTACCATCACAGACATATTCTAGTATGTGAAAATTATTTTCCAATTTAGTAAAGAAGTTTCTGACTTCATTTCAGATGCATAAATTTGCAATTTTATTTTATTGTTTTACTTTCTGTTTTTGTTTTTGTTTTTGTTTTTTTGGTACCTGTGATTGATCTCAGGAGTACTCAATCACTGAGCCACATCCCCATCCCTATTTTGTGTTTTATGTAAAGATGGTATTTTTTTACTTTCAGCTTACTACTTAATGTAGTGTAAATTAAAATAAGTACCAATATTAATATTGAATTTGCAGTACAAGCATTCAGGAAAAATTAACAAAAACATTTTTTGAAAATCATTTGACTATATGGAATTTACTCTAAAACGTTGTTTATTATATGTAAATTTTGTACCACATTTTCTCTATACTGGTAAAACTGATTACAATTTATATGTATCTACAAATAGATACAATATTTTTGATCTAGTTTTTAACATTTGGCAGCATTCAACTTGTATACTCCCCAGAAATGTAAGTGTATGGCCAATTATTGTCATTTTTGTTACTGGATAAGTACATACAAATGGAAAGGGGCACTAATTAAATTTCCATATCTTAAGTAAATAGTAATTTCTTTCTTCCCCGGTAACATCTCACAGGAAAGGACAAATTTAGACAATGTCTTGTCTAAATAACTGAGCAATGTTAGAACACATTCAGAGCAGTGTGGAGACCAGAACTTGTAATTTTGGTTATGGTTGTTGAGGTTCAACAAAATTGAAGAGAACTGACCACTAAAAAGATAAAGCCAAGGAGAAGACCCAGGAGATCTAGAGGTTAGAGTTGTCATGCTTTAAAGATTACAAAAGCCTGTGTAGAAAGGTGAAGGAGAAGATCAGCATCATAAAACAAGTCCTTTAACTTGCAGACTGTGAAGCACTGTTTTATTCAAGCAACATCATGTGGCAAACAAATCAATGGTACTTGTGGACAACTAGATTCATTAAGAAACACAAACTGTGTCACATTATGTGCATTCCTCTGCATGTTTTTTTGGGCAAAGAGAAAAATCACTGAGTTTGGTGGTTGTTGTTTAATAAATATGTATTCTCTAAATTTCTTCAGAATGCTATCACAAAGTACCATAGGAAGGTTGCTTAGAAACAATTTTGTTTCTCATGATTCTGGATGCTAGAAGTCCTATATCAGGGTGCCAACATATTTGAGAAACGCTGAGAGCCCTCTTTCAGGTTTCAGATTGTTGATTTTTATTTTATCATCAAATGAGAGAGAGTAGAGAACACCACATTTTCTTATAATTTTTACAGAAGCACTAAACCTATTCAAGAAAATTTTCAGACAGTTTTACTTCAAATATTTTTTCTATACTGTTTTCCTTTCTTCTCTTTGTATTCTAATTATGTTTGCTTTAGTCTTTGATATTGTCCCACAGTTCTTGGGTTGCTTTTATTTCCTTTTTATTTTTGTTTGGGAAACTCTTGATTAACTTATCCTCAAGATTATGGTTTCTTTCCTTGGCCATAATTTAATTGATGGCATCGGAAGGTATTCTTCCTTTCTATTTCAGCATGTTTGATTTCTAGAATTGTGTTTTGTTTCTTAAAGTTTTCATTTTACCTAACATAGTGTATAAGATTTTGCATGCTGTATACTTTTTTCCCATTAGAGTATTTAGCATATTAATTATAATTACTTCAGGTTTTTTTAACTTGGCAATTCAAACATATATGATATGTTTGAGTCTGATTTTTATCTTCAGATTACATTTTAGCATGTCTTTTGGTCTGTCTTGTAATTTTTTGTTGAAAGCCAGACATGTGTTATTGAATGATAAAAAATGTGGTAAATAGGCCACTGATAGTAGTATTTATTTTATCTGCTGAGGACTTATCTGTTGTTTAATGCTTGCTTGCAGCTAAAGGTACCAGAGGCTTTAAGTTTTCATCCTGTACTTTTTTTTTTATCTCACTATTTGAGTTTCCTTAAACACTAGTTCAGGGAGAAAGAAGGTGCATATAACAACTCTTTCAGCTGTACTTGATTGTTATTATACCAGATCCTTGCTGTTGTGCAGGTCAGATAAGGGACAAAGAAGTTTCTTCTAATCTTATCCAATCTTTAAGTAGGTCTATGTCTGAGGACTATGACGTTCACAAGTGTTTCACCAGCATGTACCACCCCCACTGGTACCCTTACTTCCATCTCTGTCTGCAATATTCCCAATATTTTTCTTTGGAACTTTTTCCTTAATTGCTTTTGTTTTTAATTCACAACCCAATCCTATCAGAGACATGAGGTCTTTTTGGAATATTCAATGGGAAACTGGTAGGGTATCTGGAAGGAAAACTGTAGAACTGAGAGGGTTTCCCTAATTCTACAGGACCACAAGATTTCCTAAATCTCAAATTATCCCATATTCTGTCTCTAGCCATTCTTCAAGAGTATATATACCAGTTGACAGCTCTAGCAGTACATTGTTGGGTTCAAGAAATGTAATTTGATTTTCAGACATTTTTGTTACTGTAAGGATAAGATTGATCACTTTTGATTACTTAATATATCAGAGATGAAACATGAAGTCAGTTTCTTAATTTTAAAACAATGTTTAAAAACTTGTTTAATTTTATTTATTCTTTCCATTTCTACACTCTTTTTTCCTTTTCTGATTTTCTTTTCATTTTATCATCCATTTTATTTGGGAAATGTTTTTGTTGAATACAGAAAACCAATGTGATTAATTCTATTTCATGTTTTTAATCTTATGCCTACATCTTCTATAGATTTTAATTTCTTTATATAGAATAATTTATATAATTTTTATACATTGAGTAGTTTTATATATTAAATAGTTCATAGTTTATCAGATCTACATTGTATTGTTTCTATTCATTCTTTCTTAAACAATATACATAGATTCTATTGTATAATTAAAAATTAATAAATAAAATTTTAATAATGTAAAAACTTGTATGCTGACCACATACAAGTTGTTAAATGCTGATGAAATAAAATAAAGAAAACCTAAAACAATGGGAAAAAAAAGAAGTCTCTGTTCTCTTCATCTCATATAGTCCTAACTGACTTCCAAAGCCCTTAGTTCCTAATGGCAAAACATTGGTGTGCAAGTTTTCTACATTTGAATAGTGTGTTTAAATAATCTCTAACACCCACGTCTACTGTATGTGGATGTAGGTATGAACTCTCACCACTCCCCATTTAGGACCAAGGCACTGTTGGGATGTTGGCCTCTAACAGCTCTCAACTGACACTCTCTGGAGGCTGTTACTAAGTAAAGGCTAGTTGCCTTTCTCAGGGTCCTGTCCACAGTTAAAGCTTATTCTATGTAGGAATATGAAGTTCAGGTCCTCTTGTTTTAGGGTCAAATTTGAAGGACATTTCAATTCTATAACCTCTGTTAAGGTTGACTGAGAATTTCACCAAATGTCAATTTCTGTCTCATTTTACCCTTTGTACAAATTTTGGGAAATTTTTTTCTACAAATCTACTATAAAATAAATTTGTGCACCTAAAACTGAGAGCCATTGAGTCTATAGCTATTATAGACAATTTCTGGCAGATTTCTATAGGGACTCTTTCTGTAATATATGGAATCACGGTTTGTCTATTCAGCCAATATTACACAATTTTAAATAATAGCTCCAAGATCCCAAAATATTTAAAATAAATACATGATCATTTTGTTTATTTTTTTAATAGATAACAAATGACCTTATTAAGAAATTATCCCATAGCATATCTCACATCTGGTCACTGCTAAGTATACTTACTATGTTTGTGAATTATATTTCTGTACAAATATTTGAAATTTGGGATTAGATAAAAACCCATTTTAAAAGCAATCATTTTCAAAGTTCTATGCATAATACACTGATACTGTTGATAGGAACTACTGAAATAGCCAAGCATGCAATATTTGAAAATGGAAAGGGAATAGCAGAACAATTTTAATGTATGTTTTATGAGATTTATTTCAAAATTCAAGTTTTTTATGTGGTAATAAGAAATACATATTGTATAACCCTATGCATATATCACCATACACTGAACAATCTGTAGTGCAGTAAACCATTTTATGGATAAAATGTATTTATCAAAATTATAAATTTTGTAGCCTTTTATTTACTCATGCAAATAGTATTCCCTAACTATATTTATCTCAGAGAATGTATATATAGAGGGATTTATTCTTCATTGGCCTTTTTTTTTTTTTTGCTTCTTTATGAAGTGTTATCAAAGATGAATGGATTGCAGTTATAGGCCCACTTAAACAAAAAGGCTATGAGGAAGTACTGAGGAATAATTTGGAGCAAGTTAGAGTCCATGAATGTGTATGAACCCCAGTATTATGTATAATACACTAATACAACATTTTTAAAAGATTACACTCAAAAATAAAATTAAATATGTCATTTGGAGATAATATCTTTTTATGTCTTTCTAAAATTTGCATCTGTATCTTTAGCATCAAAACTATAAATATAAATTTTTTTCATATTTCAGTATTTATGCTTCCTCTCTTCCTTAGACTATTAACATTTTTCTTTGTAGATTTTATTTAACTATTTGTTTATTTACCAATATCTATAGATTTTATTTTGGTCTTTTATTGGAAGGGAAAAAAAGGTCCAGCTCACTTAAAAATACTAAACCAGATGCCCTATAACTTGTGGTTTAGATATTGGATAGGTTACATATAGTGATCCATGTGACATTTGAATTTAGCCATAGCTGATCAAAAGTCCTTTTGTGGGTTTACATTACAGAAATTTGTCTAGACCAAATTATTTTTTAAGATAAATTCTGATTGATTCTAGGTTAATATTTTGACAAATGACATTTGCATGAGATTTCGAGTTAAGAGTGAGAAGCAATACACTCAGAAAAATTAGGTTCCCATTAAACCTTACAGACTGTAGAGTGTCATTATGAGTTCCAATTTCCGGGGGTTCTCATTTTCTTATCCATAGTTTCTTCATAACTTCCATAACTGCTGACTAATAGTGAATTCTCCAGTTGTTCCCACTAATTTGCAAGGTATAATTCCTAAAACAAATCCTTTATTTAGTAAATAAAGAAAAAAAAATTTTTTTGGTACAGGGATTGAACCCAGGGGTAGTAGACCACTGAGCCACATCCCCAGCCCTATTTTGGGTATTATTTAGAGGCAGGGTCTCACTGAGTTGCTTAGCACTTCACTCTTGTCGAGGCTGGCTTTGAACTCACGATTCTCCTGTCTCAGCTTCCCAAAGTGCTAAGATTACAGGCGTGTGCCATCATGCCCAGCTAAAATGATTTGGTTTAACTAAGCAAATCCTAACTGATATACCCACTCCATTGATAATATTTCCAAACATATACTTCTAACAATTGTGCTGTTAATCATACCCATGACTCCTGATCTAATTATATCATCTTCTCTTAAAATCAAAGGAATTGCCAGTGATCCTTTCAGTAAAAGAAAAATTTAAAAAGTTAGTACCCTCATATTTAAAGTGCATTATTTAAGTTCATAATAATATTTGTTACTTAAGCAAAAAAAATTAAATGTAAGTTACCTTATGAAAGCATAATTGTGAAATATTTCTTCTATCATTTGAAGGAGTAAGGAGCTAAAGAAATTTAAATAAATGTCAAAAACTCTCCATTCTTTTAATTACTTTGCAGATACGTTTAAATTCAAGATAATTTTGACTAATTTGAAATATACATGTAAACACATGGAAATGAAAAGTTATGTCATATCCAAAATTTTCACATCTGTCCAACCTATCCAGCAAGTGTTTTGGTTGCTGAATTATTTTTCATATGTCATTTTTCTATTTCCACACCAATTTCCAACCTACATTTTACAAAAATATCTCATTCTTCTTATTGGTGGTTCAGTTGTGTACTTGCTGTTTATAGTGATGAGCTTAGAGCACGGGGGTGGAAATCCCTAAATGGTCTGGCACATGGTTTTTCTCCACTATATTTGGAACAAACATCTTTAAGGTGCTGCTCCTGCTTAAGATTCTATAAAGCTTTCAATTTCCAGTCCTGGATTCTATTTTTAACTCCCATTTCCAGTTTCAGGGCTTTTATTTAATCTACTTTTAGCCCTGTTCCCTCCAGGACTAAGCTAATGGGAGAATGTAATGTATTTTACTATAAAGGTCTATCTTAAAGTGCCACCCTCCCCACTTCCACAAACATATAAAACATTCTTGAAGAAAAAAAGAAATTTTAATGCAAAAGATAGAGAAAGCAAAATGAGTAATTAACCAAGTATTTTTCAGAGCAGAAATAACACATTTTTACAATTGAATATTTTAGCTTTTTAAATAACTGTACCATCTACTTTTTAAAGATGATTCTAAACATCTTTTTCAAAGAACAATGTATTTTATTTTACACATTTTAATGTTTGTTCAACAAGAAAAGTAAAACATTCCTTTCAATTTTTGGTTTTTAATTCTTGAGTTAGTGCTGAATACTGTTTTTTTTTAAATGTCTACTTTGTGTTTTTACTTAATGGGTAGTTGTACTTTTTGGTGAATTAACAGCCAAGAATGTACCAAAGTCAAAATAAGAAATGGAGCAAGTTCAAAATAATTATGGGATTGAATCTGATACATATACATACATTTAAATATTAAATCACTTCATTCTGAATACCCATTTTCTTAGTTTGTACTGCATAGAGAAAAAACTGGCAAGAGAAGTCATGTTCTATGCAAAACACCAATGTGTGTGTGTCTGTGTTTACGTGTGTACAAGTGCTCTTACCAGATTCATTTCTTGAAAATACATAAATGCATGCAGTCATACATATTTTACATGTAAAAGTATGCATTTCACATGTATTATATATATTCATATAAATGGATGCATTTCTCTTTCTCATACATGTAGTATCCACATATGAGTATCTCATACACATATACATAATGTGTCTCTATTTGTCAAATATAAAAACATATACCTATAGATATATATTCACATAGATAAATGGATGAAAAGTAGATGAAAATATAAATGATAAACAAGAAAGCAAACTATTTGTTCTCATTAAGCAAACATTAGAAATTATAGGTTTTTCTTTGCAATTTTATAAAAGATAATTCCATTTAGATTGCAGACTGTTCAGGTAAACAGAAAACAAAGAAGGTAATAAAATGATTTTTATGGATTAAATCACCTTTAATAGTAGATAATCAAATATTTTTGAAAATTTTTCGGATTATGAATTCTATACAAAAATCTTTAATATTTCTCATTACAAACCAATATATTTTTAAGAAATTAAATATTGCTACCCCAAAATTAGTAATGCAATAATGAGGACTATTCTCATATATCATACATCAGCTAACAGGCATAAGAATGAAATGGATTAAGCTGGGCGCAATGGAACAAACCTCCAATCCTAGTAACTCAGAAGGCTATGAAAGGAGGACTGCAAGTTCAAGTCCATCCTCAGCAATTTAGCAATGCTCTAAGCAAATTTGTGAGAGCCTGTTTAAAAATTTAAAGAATGAAAATATAAAGGGCTGGGACTGTAAGTCAGTGACAAAGTGCTGCTAAGTTTAATCCCCAGTACCTTCTCCTCCCTAAAAAAGAAGAAGAAAATGCATTAAGAACATGTCTGAGGGGCTGGGATTATGGCGCAGTGGTAGCGTGCTCGCCTAGCATGCGTGAGGCACTGGGTTTGATCCTCAGCACCACATAAAAATAAAATGAAGATATTCTGTCCACTTACAACTAAAAAAATAAATAAATAAATATTAAAAAAAAAAGAACATGTCTGATTTACCTTTACTTATTTAATGAATTATTTATGGGTTGTATACAGATAGCAAATGTTGAATTTAAATAAAGAACTATTTATAGAGTGAAAAATCAGAAATAGGAAGTGACATGTAATTGTTCTAAAAATAGGCATGAGTGACTTGGAATTATAAGTTTTTGCAGTTTTGTTCACATTCCATAATTGGTTTTTCAGAAAATATTTAAAATACTATGCAATATTTTAATTTTACTCTCTATGAGCAGAAACATTTTAGATATGCTTTCATTAGTCTCAGGTCAAGAATCAAACATTAATGTCAGAAGATTTGGGAATGTCAGAAGCTGAAGTAGCAATTGTTAGGATGGAGTTGTAGCTCAGTGGTGGAGCACTTGCTTAGCATGTGTGAGGCGCTGGGTCCCATCCTCAGAGCACATGAAAATAAATAAATAAAATAGAGATATGGTGTCCATTTACAATTTAAAAACATTTAAAAAAAGAAATAACAATTTTTATGTATTAAAACATTTTACCCAAATGAAACATTTTTACCTATAATAACAGAACAAATTTTTAACAACTAATTTCAAAGAAAACAGTTTATTTGCTAGAACCTGAGCAAGAAATAACCAAACCAATGCTTTGAAATGTTTCTCATATAACACTTGTCTAAGACTTCTATTTTTCAAACCTTTTAGAGATGGTATTGATGGAAAACACAATAAAAAAGAAAAAAGTTGAAAAGTCAGAAATTGTTTTGTACTTTGTGATTTGTAGCATCTCTTGGATAAAAAGTTTGTCCTAAAGCATTCACTTTGCTACAATATCATTTACAGAATAAATACTTCAGGACAAAAGAGATGCTCCAAATCACTAAGTATATTAAAAAATATAGCCAAAAAATCATCATTTTTAATATTACTGCAAAAATTCATAGAAAAGCATTTTGAAGAGGAGCCCCAAATTTCTTTTTATGAATGTTTAGTCACATGCACCATTGCGTCTCTTTATAAAATTTCAAGAACAGCACGGTTACTAGAAACTAAATCTTCAAACCTAGGAGTTAAAGAATAGATATGTCACTGTCTTGGTTAGTCTCAATGAAGGAAGGAAATGGAAGAAAAGGACTGTGGTGATACCATTATCAGTATCAATATTCAACCTCATACAAAAGTAAGTCTTCTTACAGAGTGCAGTTTTGCTACCTTTCACTCATCTGGTAATTCTTCATGACACTCCAAGGAACATATTCTGTTTCTCGGAATTTGGTAATAACACATGAAGGGGTCTAACTGAAGATGGTATCAGTGAAGTGATAAGTGTCATTATTGGGCTGAATTATGTAACTAATGTTGTGTGACACTCACCTTCCATGCACTACATTTCACATTGAACTCTTTGAAGATAAACATCCAGCAAATGCTGTATGTGCATGCCATCCCTTTCATTGATAGGATGTTGCTATTTATCTTCTCTCTTCTGAATTTGAGTGGCCTTCTGACTATCCTTTCCAATACAGTGCAACAAGAGACTGTGACAGTCTCTGGATACACCTGTAAACTTCCTCCTACTAATGCTTTCTTGTAAGCCAGATATCATTTAAAAAAAAAATTTCTCAGGCCAGACTACTTAACTTTTAGCAATAAGAATCAGAGTTAGTTAGTTTCAGCCCTCTATCTATTTGGGATCACCTCAGGATCACCTGGAGCACTGGTTAAAACATGCCCTATTGATCTATGTCCCTAAATCTGAGCCTTAGATTGGGGATGATGCCCAAACTTTGTATGGCATCCATAAATCTGATGCCATTGTTCCATAGGTCAGACTTTGAGAATCACATAATTTATTCTTTTAGAATGTAATGTCTCAATGGTACAGAATAATGATTATGAGAGCAGATAAAAATGGCAGTTTAAAATAAGGGAACATGTTTGGTCCTGAAAAATAATGCCAGATTTTTAAATTTCTGGAAACATCTTTATTAATACAACTGTAATAATAAATTCTATTAAAGTTATAGATGTGTTCACATACCCCAGAAGTATATTTTATCATAATAAGATTTGCATTTGGCCCAGTGTTGATGTTTAACAAGTGTACTACATTAGTTTTTTATTGCTATATAACACATTCCTCTAAAATGGCATTAAAAAATCAAGACAAAACAAAACATGTATTTATTATTTTAAGTTTCTTCAGGTCAGGAATGTGGAGACTACCTAGCTGGGTGTGATGCTTCAGAGACTCTCAAATGCAAATGAGGTGTCTTTCCAGGTTCTAGAGTCTCATGTGGAGACCTGACTAAAGAACACTATACATGTAATATATCCACATGTCATTACTCAAATGGTCCTTGGCAGAATTCAGCTCCTTGGGTTGTTGAACAAGGAGTTTCAGGTTTTCCTGGTTGTTTATCCAGAAGCTTCTAACAGTTCATTGACAGAAGAAAAAAAAAGTAACCAGAAAAGGAATACAACTTACAGTCTTGTAGAATCTAATGTTGAAATTCCATCCCATCACCTCTGCCCTATTCTCATTATAAGCAAGTGATTAGATCCAGACACTACACTAAGGAGGAGTTTCTTAAGGACACGAATATCAGGAAGTGGAAATAACTCTGACTCATGTCCCAAACCTCCTACGACATGGAGAATCAGAATGTGGCAAAATATGTATCTGGTGCATCTGTGAAAGTAATGGAACAATAAAATTAGAAAAATAGTATGCATTTTTAAAAGGAGCATATGTGCTCTTATTGTATTGAGAAGAAATTTTCAACCATTAGCAGAAAGGGAATTCATTTTGAGAAATAAGTTTAAGTATTAAAAGTAAAGAAAACAAAAATTTTCAGGATGTATAACTGTTATTTTTAACATTTGCATCCGCCTACATATGCATACACATATATTTAGCATAACTGTTAGTATATGCATACATAATTATATGCATGTTCTGTTAAATTTTTTAGATTTTCAAATGGTGGTAAGACTTTGAGTTAATTTTCTATTAATACACATATCCATCATCCTTTTAATATGTTTCCTATCCATGCTGTATTCAATTGTCTGAAAGTACTATAATAAACTTGGTTTTTATTGATAGATTTTTTTTCCCTTTGTTGTTGGTTTTGTCCCCAAATACAAGTATATTACAAAAAGAAATGCTTAAATGGTAGAAATGCTGGGAAAAGCATAAAGCACATATTTCATTTTGAACAATATTGCTGCAAGGATGTTTTATCCAATTTAATCTATAATTTGATAATGTATAAGAGCACTTTTTTTGTTTTTTTTACTAAACCCATGTCAATACTGTAGGTTTTACAAATAAATTGTACTTCACAGAGTTGATTGCTGCATGCTGGCATCTCATTGAAGGTTAGTATATATTTACTTTATTGTAAGAATATTTGTTCAATTTTAATAAAAGGTTTAGAAATTTTTATGCTTTTCTTTCCCCCCACAAACTATTTACCTCCTTTTCTTCTTTTTTACTGGGTTGTTATCTTCTACTTGAATTCTAAGAATCTTTTAAGATATTTTTTTGAAATAGCTATTACAATATTTTTTCCAGTTTGAATGTTGTTCAAGTTTTCACTTGCCAAGTAGACATCTTTAAATAATATGCAGTTAAATAGTTAAATTAGCAATGCTGGAACAGAATATTAGTCTCCAGCTCCAGTATGGCAGTGTTGTAGATGAGATGTGCATATCTCCTTTAGTGAAGGACTTGGCTGCCCACAGAAATGTAGATAGGTTGTTCAGTAGGCAGCCTCCAGCCTTCTGTCAGCTCCCTCAGCTTCTGGCTCACTTGCAAAGAGCCACTGTGCCTCAAGTCATTCTCTTTCCTGAGTCTTCAAGACCAGTGACTGAGCGAGACAGATTTAAATACCTATCTGTAACTCTTGACAGGCTACCACGTTACCTGGTGGGTGGGATAAGCGTTTGTCAAGCTCACCTCCCAATACTGCATCCTGCTCCTTCACAAGTGTAATAAAGCCCTGCACTCCAAACTTTGGCTTAATATCTGCTTCCCAAGTATTCAGTCTGTGATAGGTGGCATTTTTAACCACAACAGTTTAAAACGTACCTCTCAGCAGGGATTTAATTAGCATTATTTACAGTGTTTTGCTAGGGCACCTATTGCAAGCTTTCACAACTACAAGTTACCTGATATTGAAATTCCTCCTCCCTTCTTTTCCCTTTATTTACTTAGATTTTGGTTTGGAGTTTAGCATATTTACTTTATTCAAATGGATACCATATTTGTCCATTCTGAACAAATCTCAGCAGTTGTCTTATTTAAGCATTTATCACCATTTCCTCTATCGTTTTCTCTATTACTTCTCCATTACGGCATTCGGCATTCTGTATTTTTGGATAGTACTTTGGCGTGATCCCAGTGGAGTGATCCCAGTGCCTCACACAGGCTAGGCAAATGCTTCACCACTGAGCTACATACCCAGACCTTTTTTTTAAATTTATTTTCAGACAGTTTCTCACTGTTTTCCAAGCTGTCTTCAAACTTCCAATCCTCCTGCATCATGCTCGCTGGAGTAGCTATGATTATAAGAATGTGCCATTGTACCTGATATTATCACATTCTTGAATTTCAACTAAAAATTTGTATTTTGCTTCCCTTTATGGCTGCTATTTCTTAAATTACTTTTTTTGTTTTCCATGTTGTAATCATTTTGCACTTCAGTCTATGTAATGTCTTTAAATATGATCCCCAATTATTTTAATTAAATCTTCCTTAAAAATGTAATTTTTAATTTAAGTTTAAATTTATTTTATTTCAGAATATCAATATTGTCTTTTTCTATCTTTACAATTATTTAATTGCCTTTAATTTATCATGAGTGCTGAATTATCTCATTAAAATATTGAAACAGTTTGAAGAGAAAAACATAATTTTACGTTTATCTGATGTATTCTATACACTCCTTTGGGGATATAGATTCTGGAACTACTGAATTGTCTATTTTTCTCTTTCAAATTTGTTGTCTTCACTTAGTGTAATATGTCTCTTTTAAAATGTTCTTTGTAAACCGGGCGCCATGGCGCAAGCCTGTAATCCCAGCACTTAGGGAGGCTGAGACAGGAGAATCATGAGTTCAAAGTCAGCCTCACCAAGGGTGAAGCGCTAAGCAACTCAGTGAGACCTTGTCTCTACATAAAACACAAAATAGGGATGGGGATGTGACTCAGTGGTTGAGTGCCCCTGAGTTCAATCTCCAGTACCAAAAACCAACCAATCAATTAATAAAATAATAATAATTAATTAATAATAAAATAATGAATATTAATTAATTAATTAATTAATAAAATAAAATGTTCTTTGTAAAATGCTACTTGTAAAAGGAAAAAAATGTGTAAATGGGGTATAAGTTCCAGGAAGTCAGATTATAGGAAGTAAGATACCGTATTTACAAAGATTCGTGAAATGAAAGAACGAGAAATTTCTAGAGAGAGATTGTTAGGTGAGCTATATCTCTCTCCTGTGTAAAAGTTTAGAGAAGTAATTTAAAGTATTAAATAAGGAACAAAAAGAAAATTGTAGCCAAACTAAATGCAAAGACAATAAGGAACATAACAACCTTCTGAAAGTCCTCAATACAGAGATAACCAGAAAGCAAATGATAACTACAACCTACTATTTCAAAATGAGTCTTGACATTACATACAGCCATAGAATTAATATGATTTTTTCTCCCTACACACACACACACACACACAAATGCACAAAATACAACCTGAATTTGCTCAAGTATATATGTGTGTGTGTGTGTATGTGTGTGTGTGTATAAATGTATAATTACATGACAAGGATTCACCTAACAAAACTAACCTCTGGGAATATTCAAGTCTCTCAAGCAAAAAAACAAAAACAACAACAACAAAAAAACTTCAAATAGTTAAAGAAAATCACAATAGAGAGGAAGGGAGGGAGAGAGAGAAAGAGAGAGAGAAAGCGAGACAACTAGAACAAGAACAAGAGAGAGAGAATCAGAGACAAAAGAGAATATAGGCCAAAAGAAACTCCCAATGCCCATCAACCAATGAAAATGAGGAGTCTGTATTTGGATATGGATTGAAACATATTCATATTGATTTTTATGTTATACAAATGGATACTATGACATTTACTGAGTATTTAATAATATTAACAAATTACTCAAAATATAATTAAATAGCCCTTATCCTTTCTTTGGTTCAAGTTAACATTACAGCTTGCTCACTCCATTTTAACATTGGAGGAACAGTCAAAAAGAGAAATTGATATAAAATATTTTCCAAGAGTTTCAATTGCTAAAATTTTCTGTTTATATATGGGTTAGAAATACTTTCAAGAAAAAAGCAAATTATAAGAGCAAACAAAAAATAAAGTGGAAAGTAATGACAACCTATTGATTTTAAGTGAATGCATAACTTATTTTTCCATCTGTTTAATTTTTTTAAAGAATAAAAGCCCATTGTTTAAATTTTTATTTTGTCATGCAGATTATGTTGTGTTTTTCCCCTCACTTATATTTGTGATCTTCTATGTGAAAATTTATATGACAACTATTTTCTTAAATGTAAAATCACCTATTTTCTCAGCATTTAAATACTTGACTGTTTAGCATCTCTGAACATATTTCCTTACTTGTAAAATGAAGGCAAAAATATATATTGCCTTTATTTCACAAGATTGATTGGATGCACAAATAGCACTTTTTGTTTATTTGTTCCTTTTAGTTATACATGATGGTAGAATGTATTTTGACATATACTACATACATGTAGTATAAAATAACCATTCTTGTAGTTGTACATGATGTGGAGTTACACTGGTTGTGTATTCATGTGGGAACATAGGAAAGTTATTACCTGGATCAAATGGTGAATGCATTCCAAGATTTCTGAGGAATTAAATAAGAGCATTTTAAAAATATATTTTATTCCTTACAAGTTTTGAGAGTAGATAATAGTTGTTCACACAACAAAATCAACAACTGTGAAATAATGTCATCGACTATAATTACCTAGATTTTATCATTTTGTGTATATATATACTTAGAACATCATGATAAATACATACAATTTGATCTGCTCATAGAAAATAAAAGAAAAATATTACCTTACCAGAACTATGTCTCTAAAACTGTGAAAATAAATTTCTGATTTTAAGCCAACAAATAAATAAAGAGGGAGTATCACTATAGCTCTTCTAAAAAGGTAAAACCTATAGAAAATGCCAATGCATTCAAATAAATCTCCTCCAAAATACCTACAAAGAAATGCACAAATATTTTGAAAGGTACAACAACAAAATTGACACAAGAAGAATTAATCTGAATAGCTACATGTTTTTATAAGAAATTGAATAGTTTATCCCAAACCTCTCCAAAAGAAAATTGCCTGGCATTAATGGTACCATATTTTATGATCCAGGAGAACTACTAGCTGCTACTCTACTCTAAGCCAAATGGAAAATTAAGGATTCACCAGTTTAATTTCTTCAATATTAGCATAGTATTTAGGATAAGCTGGGTAATATTCTATGTGATTTATAAATAATAACTTATTTGTAGCATAGTAAGAACATGAAGAGATGAAGAAAAATTTTAGAAATGATTATTTCCTATAATAAAGGCAAAATAATGTATACTCAGCAGAATTGTTTTCTACTTGCATTTGTCAGAAACTTGTGGGCAAACTGGAGCATGCTTCCAAATGTGAAATGAGATAGTATAATTGATCAGTTCCTTACTCTTACTCTCTTTCTGTATGTAGAATACAAAACAAACCATTGTTTAAACCTGGAATATGAGAACACACTGGACTTCTTTCTGGTCCATGTTCTTCCCTGCTTACTTTGTACCTTTCAAATCAAGCTGTGTGTTCTCTTGCATCTCTATTTTTCAAAACTTATCAGTCCTTCAAAGTTTCTTTCAAATGTTACTTTCTGATTTACCCTAATTTAAACCCTTCTTATCTGTATATTACAGGAGTTTAATAACTTTTTCTTGAATAGATCCCATGGATAGATGATAGATAATGCAAATAAGCAAACTCTTTGCAGTTTTCTTACCACTAGCATTGTGATTAGAAATTAATTCTCGGGCTGGGATTGTAGCTCAGCGGTAGAGCGCTTGCCTTGCATGCGTGAGGCCCTGGGTTCGATCCTCAGCACCACATACAAAGCAATAAAATAAAGACATTGTGTTCATCTACAAATAAAAAAAATTTTTTAAAAAAAAGAAATTAATTCTCAATAAAATATCTCTCTTTGGCTCTCTGCAAAAATTAACATCAATTCTTTAAAATTGGACTTTGTGATGGATAATACATTTACAAGGCATAATTATTTCTGGTATAGAAAATGTATTCCCATGGTATTAACAACATAGTTCCTAGGGAATAAATGGAAGAGTTAGAAGCTGTAAATAACTAAAATTACACTGAATTATTGACTGGAAAATGTCGTATAGGAAGCAGGACCCAAAAGAGATGAAAAGCTTACTTTCAATTTCAAATATTTATTAATTTTTATTCAAATAGAACTAATAGGAACTCATATGAAATTCATTTGTAGGGATAAAAATATATAAAATAAATTATAAGTAAGAAAATTGTATTATTAAAATAACATTTATTAATTTTAATATTAGTTAATTTAATCCATAACTTATTTAAATGATGTTAATAAACTGTTTTAACATCATTTAATACTTATGAATTGATGTTTAACTTATTACTCAGGCTATTAATGATTTTAGAAATTAGAACAAAATTTTTCATCCTAAATTACAAATATTGTGTCATACTGTTTGCTGAAACACCCCAATATAATTATGTCATTAAAATACAGATATCGGGGTTGATGTTGTGGCTCAGTGCTAGAGTGCTTGCATGGCATGTGTGAAGCATAGGGTTCAATCCTCAAGCACCACATAAAAATAAATAAAATAAAGGTATTGCATCTGTCTATAACTAAAATTTTTTTAAAAATTATAAATAAATGAAATACAAATATTTTCAACCAGAACACACCATATATAGCTTAATCATTAACAAAACAAGCTATTTAATAAAATTAACAATAAGGTGTAAAATTAATTTATTCACCACTTATATGGAACTTTTTTTACTATATTATTTCTTTAGTTGAGTCTATTAATATTTGCTCCAGTGTTTGAATATTTGGAATACAAGATGTTTCACAAATCAAGAATAAGTTCACTTAAATATTTAAGCACATTATCAATAAAAATAATATAAATAGTATTGTAATATTTACCTGAAATAAGGACTTCTTAACTATAAAGTTTGCAAATTTGAACTTAAAGCGCTTTCAGATATGAGACTTTTACGAATACAGTTCTTCAGACTGAATATAGAAAACTAGAAAGTAGTGTAACTCATAATGTTTTAAATCCTAATAGAAGTATAATATTGTCTAATATTATAAATATTATAAATATTTCTATTTTTATTATACTTCTATTGTAAATACTAATAGAAGTATAATATTGTCATTTATTTTTTATAAATACTAGTAAAACAAGCAGATCCTCCAATTTGCACATAGATGATTTAAAGATTTTATAGCTTAGGTCCAAAACCACAAAATTTGTTAATTATTTAATATCTATCAGGGTTTCCTGATGTAAATTGTATGATGTTTTTCCTATTCATATACTTAGAATTGGATAATTTCTACCCACCACATTTAATCAATGTAGGGAATTACTCTTTCTTATTCATGGTTAATTGCATGAGATGACTTTTCTTATTTAAGAAGTTGCCAAAAGTGTGAAGATTGTCCTTTAATTTGACTTTTGTTTCCTTTCAATTATGGGGAAAATGCAAATTATAAATATTATAAATATTTATTCTTACTTTTTTAACCAAAAACAATTATTTGGTTTATCATTGTAAAATAAGCTGACCTAGCCACTGAACAGGAAGTGTAACCTCCCTGGGTTTCTCCCAGGGGACGCTTAAGTGATAGTGAAAAACAGCTCCCTGAGGCAGCTGGAAAGTAGTTTGGTCTGAGAACATCAGTGGGCATCTTTGCCTGCTCCTGCTCAGGAACACATGACTTTATTTGATTCCGTTCCCATAGTCCACAATTCTATCAGCAAAGCAATCAAATATCTAGTTCTAGTGACAGACACTGGCTTTATAAAAACATTTTTCTGAGTGTGCTACAGCCTGCAATTAAGAAACAGAACAGAATATGTCAGAGGAAAAATCACAAGCAGAACTCCTCTAACAAATTAGGGGTAAAATACTACAAGATCCTTATTTCCAGAAATTCTATATCAATTAGAATGGTTTTTTAAATGTCAGCGTTCATTCAAATGTGTTCTCAGTTACACCATTACTTGATACACCTTCACTAATTCTACTTAATGAAATATGAAGAATAATTTGAGGATCAGCATAAAAGCTCTAAATTAAAAGATGTGGAAAAAATGTTTTGAAGTTTTACATATACACCACTTTATCTTATCTACTGTCCCTCAATGGTAGGTCTATACTTCTGATTATAAAAAGAAAATATATTTCTGTTCATTAACAGAAGGTGACTTTTGATTAAATAGTAAAGTTTCTGCTTCAGAATTATTAGAAAAAAATTCTAAAGATAATAGCTTAGCTACATTATAAATGAGTGAAACTAATGCTAATAATAAATTAATAATGTTAATATATTAACTGAACAAAAATGGCATTTCTACTTCATAAAGACAATTTTAATTTAGATAAGGAAGCAAATTTCACTTCATATGTATTTAACAACTATGGGAAATATAGCTTTTATATATATAATATAATATATATAATTTACATATAATAAGTAATTTGTGGTAATGAATTGAAACTTCACTTTTTCTATCATTAAGTTTATTAAAATGATTAAATTTAGAATAGTAAATAATATTTTCTTTGCTACTAATAAATTATAATTAAGTGGAAATTTATTTATGTAGTGCTAGACATTGTGATAAATATCACTGAGTAAAAGGTCAAATGCATGATAAATGAAAAGCTAATATATGATTTGATAATAAAATGTTCCAAGCCTAAGAAGAGAAAATCATGTTCTGATAAACATGTTTGATTTTACATTTAAAATCAAAATATATAATAAAGAGATTGATGGATGGATGGAAATATAAGTAAAGACATCTGTGGAAATACAGATATATAATACAGAAATATAAAAAAGTAGATATTAGAGGGTAGACAGGTATGGACTCATATATAACTGTTATATTCCAGAAAACTCTCATTCAATTTTTTGGTGGGGGGAGTTACCAGAGATTGTACTCAGGGGCACTTGACCACTGAACCTATTTTGTAGGTTTTATTTAAAGACAGTTTGTCCTATTTTGTATTTTATTTAAAGACAGTTTCTCACTGAGTTACTTAGCACCTCGCTAAATTGCTGAGGCTGGCTTTGAACACATGATACTCCTGCCTCTACCTCCTGATCTGCTGAAATTACAGGTATGTGCCACCATGCTTGGCCAGTCTTACCTAATTTTTAAAGTGATTTTTGAGGAATAATTTACATAATCAATCCAGGCATTGTATATAGTTTTCAGTTCATTCATGGATATGTGTAATTACTCCAATAGTAAACTTTTGAACATTTATATGACCTCAAGAAGAAAACATTAAGTTTCCTTATCAACCCCATTAAATTGTTTACCTCCAAACCTCTCCAATAATTTTTCTATATATATAAACTTCCTAATTCTCAAATTTTATGTGAATCGGATCCTAATACATGGAGATGTATTACTAGTTTATTTAACTAACCTTGATATTTTCAAGATTTATCTATTTCATGGTATGAATAAATAATTCTTCTGATGCCATATAATATTCCATTATATGTATATAGTATAGTAGGTATATCCATTCCTCCACTCACAGGCATTTGTTTTTTTTCATATTTCTTCTGTTTTAGGTAATGTTTCATATATATGATTCCGTATGCACATTTTTTTCCTCAAAGTGTATATCTAGGACTGGAACTGATGGGCCATACTATAACTATGTTTAATAGTCTGAAGAACTGACAGATGTGTCTAAATCAGCTTTATAATTTCCAATTTTTATAATCAGTATATAAGGGTTATGATTTTTCCACATTCTCACCAACAATCATTACATGGCATTTTGATTCTAATAATCCTAGTGGCTGTGAAATGATATCTCATTATGATTTTTGTCTTGCAATGATATTGAGAAACATTCCATGTGCTTCTTGGCCATTTGTATGTCTATTTTGAAGAGAAGTCAATTCATATCCTTCACCTACTTTTTAATTGTGTGGTTTTAAAATTATTCACTTTTATTATTCAGTGTTAAGATTTTCTTTTTTTGCCAAATTAAAGATCATAAAGATGTAGCCCCAGGTTTTGTACCAAGAAGCTTACAATTTTTGTCTTCACATTTAGTTCTGATCAATTTTGCCAAAGTGCCATTCCTGTGTGATTATATGTAGTTTTTGCTTTTTTCTGTTTCTTTTAATTGGATTTTGAATTTTAAGCCAATCTTCAGTTTTTTTGATAAATGCCACCTGGCACGTTATATAATTATTTTTATATATTGCTAGATTGAGTTTGCTACTGTTTTGTTCATGTTTTGTACATACATATGTAAAAGATATTCTTTAGTTTTCTTACGATAAATTGTCTTGATTTGATTTCAAGAAAATAATAGAGACCACATAAAATAAGGAAGTATTCACTTGTACTTAATTTAAAGGGAGGAAATATTTGCAAAGAAATTTTATTTACTGTCTTTTCTTTTCCTTCTAGATACATATTTGACTATTGATTCAATGTTTCTCATTCACATATTTTCCTTATAGATAGGTCTCTTAATACTGATTCCATCTGTCCACTCACTTGACACATTTGTTGGTCAATTTAAATTTTAAATTTCTCCTTATATCATTTATAGGAGTATGTGTCTTTTTATCAAGTTGCCCTAATGTATCTAAGATATATATCTTATTTGTATAATTTGTGTTAGCTTTTGTTGCTCTGACCAGAATACCTTTCAGATGTTCAGTCCATGGTCAGCCAACTCCTTTGCTCTTGGCCTGAGATGAGGCATAACATCATTGTAGAAGGGTGTGGTGAATGGGTGTTTCTCCATTGATGGTGGTCAGGAAGCACAGACAGAAAACATGAACCCTCCAGCACACACTACTAGTGACCCACCTTGTCCAGCCACACCCCATTTGCTTACAGTTAACATCTAGTTAGTCTATTTAAACTATCTAAGATTCTCTGGTTAAGTTTTGGCTCATATATTTGAATCACTTCAACTCTGAATATTCCTGCATTAACACAAGAGCTTTTGGAGGATAGCTCATATCCATAACAGTATTCCTTTATAATTATTATTATTTTTTAAATTATTGTAAAGTTAGTAGTAATATTTGCTCTTTTACTCTGATTTTAATTATTTATCTTCTGGTTTTTCTCATACTAAATATAAAGTTTTCACAATTTCACTTATGTTCTTAAATGAGCTTCTGATTTCATTGATTTTTCTGAATATGCTTTCACATTCTCTATTTTATCATTATTGCTCTGATAATGATAACAATTATTTATTTCTTTCATTGGGCTTAGGTTTAGTTTGTTCTTCTTTTTCCAGTCTTATAAGATATATAGTAAAGGGGCTCGGGTTATGGCGCAGTGGTAGCATAGGTTATGGCATGCGTGAGGCACTGGGTTCGATCCTCAGCACCACATAAAAATAAAGATATTCTGTCCACCTACAACTAAAAAATGAATGTTTTAAAAAAAGATAGATAGCAAAGTTATTGTTTTGTTTTTTCCTAATATAAATGTACAGCTATAATTTCCAATCTAAACAATGCCTCAGCTAAATTCTATAACTTTTGGTTTATTGTGTCTTCATTTTTATTCTTACCAAAGTGTTTTATGGCTTTAGTTTTCTTTTATTATTGGTTATTTCAGAGCATATTGTATAACATCTGCAAAGGTATCATTTCAGTTCCCATTCCAATGTGGTTGCACTATATACTTTATATCACTCCATCTTTTTATGCTTCTTCAGTTTTGTTTCATAGCATTACATATGATGATGTTATCTTGGATAATGTTTCAACTGCACTTGAGAAGCATTTGTATTTTGCTATTGGGTGATGTGCATTATAGATATTTGTGAGATATACTTGTTTTTTAGTGGTTCTAGTTTTCCATTTACTTGATTTTCTAACTAGTCTTTCTAACCAGAAGTTCTTTTTTCTCATAAATTTTATTCCATTATCGAATGTGTGAAGTGAAGTCTCCCATTACTATTGTTATGCAATCTATCTCTCCTTTTAAGTCTGTCAATTTTGTGTGTGTGTTATTTGGTGCATAGATGCTTAAAATTGTTACATCTTCCTGGTGGATTTATACATTTATCATCATTAAATGAACCTCTTCATCTTTAGTAAAATTTTTTCATGTCTATTTTTCTGATATTTGTCACTTCATTTTTCCTCTGATTGCCATTTTCAAGACACATCTTTTCAATTTTTTATACTTTTAATTTATTTCTGTTTTCTAATCTCAGATGTGTCTTCTGTAGTTATAACATTTTTAAATTTCCCTATTTTTCTATTACTACATTTTCAGTTTGCATTAACTGAAAAACTGATGTAACATTTTAATTCTTTTTTATGCTGGTTCAAATATATTTGAAAGCTATATTTAAGTTTTCCTAGTAATTTTCAAATATATTGCAGTTATTTTACATTTCAACTCTAGAATATCCATGTAGTTCTTTTTTCTTACAAATTATTTTATTGATATTTTCTACACAAAGCAACATTGTCACAACTTACTTCATTTCTTTAATATGCTTTTCTTTAATGTAATGAACATACTTAAAATGGCTTGTTTGATTTTTTTTTAATTCTGATGCCTGAAAACATTCATAACCAATTTCTGTTGCCTATTTGTTTCTTTGTATATGTTGATGGTTTTATAATTTTTCCATATATTAGACTCAAAAGATGATACCCAGGGCTGGGGTTGTGGCTCAGTGGTAGAGTGCTTGCCTCACATGTGTGAAGCACTGGGTTCGATCCTCAGCACCACATAAAAATAAATAGATATTGTGTTCATGTACAACTAAAAAAATATTAAAAAAAAAGATGATACCCAAAGGATGATGCCTTAAACTTCTGAGTATTTTGAAATGAAGGAGAATGAAAATCTTCAGAAGCAAAGTTTCTCTGTGACTTCTTCCTCTCCTTTTGTCTCCTGCCCTTCTGTCTCTCAAAAGAAGTCACCCATAAGGCAGTTCTCTGACCTATCTTGTTTGAAAGATGATAGGTCAGGGGCCCCTCACTCTTGATGGGTCCTGCCTTACTCCTGGGAGTAAGGAGGTCTCCACAGGAAGAAACTCAGCAGACATACTTTGCTAGGCTTCTCCATTCTGCCTATAAGCAGGTCACACACTTTTTCCAATCACATTTTCTCATAGCTGTCCACTTTTCTTAAAATACAACCATAAAGGTAGTGAATTTTCCCTAGGTCTTTGGATCTCTGTGAAAGCTCCAGCATCATGTAAAAGTTTTTAAACAAATTTGTTATGCTTTTCTCCTTGGGGTTCTGTCTTTTGTTAGAGGAGTGTCAACTGTAACCCTTATGATGGGCAAGAAAGAGTATAACACCTTTCCCACCTACACATGCCTTGTCGTTTTGTTGTTACTGTTGTTGTTGGAGAATGGAGATTTTAGATAAGGTAATGCAGCAACTCTGGCTTCTGTCCTCTGGTGTTTTTTCTTGTTATTGGCTTGTTGACCCCTTTAGTAACTACCTGGGTTGTTTTAGATATCTCTCCCCATACAGGGCTGATGCTCTGCTTCTCAGAGAGATATAGCTTTGGGTGAAGGGTTCACACTATAGGATGACAAGGTCCTCTAGACTCTATTCTATTCCTTCTGTGATGACATCCTGCTGTTAAAATCTACTAATTAGACACTAATTGTTTACTGTTTACTACAATGCCTGAAGAATAAATACCCTAGCACCCTAATTCAGTCACATTGTAGATCTTTGAAGTACAATGGATCTAGGCCTTTGTGTTGTCTCTTGAATTCAAGGAATGAAACCCATGGACACAAGGATGAAAGCAAAGTAGTAAGTTTTATTAGAATAATAGAAAAAAGAACTCCTGAAGGGGCCCCAAGAAAGAGCTATCAAGGGGTGTCTATTGTCTGGGGTTATTTTTAGAATCCTATCTGATGGCCTAGCTCAGTTAATTGGGGATGCCAGCTTGGACCAATCAAGTTCTTCAAGCTCCAAACTTAATAAGTCAATCAGAAAAGCATAATTTTAATCCCTTATTTACATAATTTAGAGGATGGATCTCAACCTTTGTTTCTTGACACATCTATTAGAAAGAGGAAGCATTTGGGTAGGGGTCTGTTTGTGATTGGCTGTTTCTAGGGATGAAGGCATGTGTCACTGAGGAAGGGCTGCTCTAGTTGTAGCTGTGAGGAACAGAAACAGGTATTCTACATCAGAAGAAGGAATTGAGGTTAATGCTGGCAGGAAGCTGCAAGTCACAAGATAGTATCAGACCCACTGTTTCCTTTCAGGTTGGTGTGATGTCCCCCTCCCCTCCTATCCTTCTCCAAGGTCCTTATCCTGGCTGCCTACGGGAGCTATCTTTCTGTCTCAGAAGAAGATTCTGAGATGATTATTTGAAATTATATTACCCCAGGAGTGCTTTCTCAGTTCATCCCCCAGTTTTTTCTGAAAAAATTAACAGGAACATATTGTAGACTGTATCTTCACTATTCACACATCTATTCCAAATTGTTTTTCACTACAACCTGCACTGAGCTTATTTATGTCTAAGATTCTTCATTGCTGTTGTAAATGAAAGTGATCTTTTGGAAAGAGATTAGGAGCTATTTTTGTGTGTGTATGTGTGTGTGGTGTAATTGTCCCCAACCACAAGAAAAATCTTTAATCTTTGCCTGGGATTTAGTAAAATGATAGGAAGCATCTCTACTATAGAAATTGAGTATCTGATGAAAGGGGAAGAGGGTCAGTAGCCCAGCGTTTTCCTTGCTTGCCTCTCTTGGTGTGTGAACACTATATCCTGCTGGTCCACTGGGGCCCTGATATTAGGCCACAGGGTATCAAATACAGTCTGTTTTCCACAAGTGAGGGTTGTGTGGAAGAAGATAACCTGATCTCAGCTGCATTCACCTGGGACTTAGGGCTCAGCAATAGGTGGCTGGGAATAGGATGACAAATCCTGAAGTCCAGTTTTTGCTCTAAAAATAGGGCTAGGGATGTGGCTCAGTGGTTGAGTACCCCTGAGTTCAATCCCTGACACCAAAAAAAAAAAAAAAAAAGAGAGAGAGAGAGAGAGAGTTCTGTGCAGCAATCTGAAATGGGTCCTTGCCTCATTGAGCTCAGGAGAAAGGAAGAAGCCATTGAGGTTCAACTACCACAGACACTCATCTTTCTTAACATTTCATAGGTTTTTAGAAAGAGCTATTTGTTCATCTATTCATTTTCTTTACTAACCCTCCTCTGTAAGACTATTCCTGAATCCTTCAAATGGTGGGATTCTTTGGATATTTTACACCAACATCACTGAGGAGTAGGTTACAGGGATGTCTCACCCTATCCTGCCAGAAGTCAATCTCGCTGTTGCTAAATATCCTTGAAAACACACAAGAACTGCATGTAGAGATTTAAAGGTCACATAAGCCTAGTTTACAGACCCAGTGATTCTTATTTTATTTGTACAGACTGTGAATTGGACATAGGGAATACATAAAAGGTTTTAGTTATTGTGTTGATGGAACCACAGTTGAGACTAGCTGACCTAGTCCTGTGAGAAATAACATCTTGTGTTAAAACTTTTATTTTTTAGAAATTCATGTGGGAAGGTATTCTTATTTTCCCTTTGAAGCAATCTACTCCTGAAAGATTTCTTTATTGACTTGTTATTTTCTGCTCTTTTTCTCATGGGTCACTAGATTTAAATATTTGATATTCAAGATAAATAAACTAAGTCATCATACATATGTCTTCAATAAAACTAAATTAACTAGTTGGGTGTGGTGATGCATACTTGTGATCCCAGCAGCTCAGGAGGCTGAGGCAGGAGGACTGAGAGTTCAAACCCAGCCTCAGCAACTTAGCAAGACCCTCAGCAACTCAGCTAATAAAATATAATAAAATATAAATATATATATAATAAAACAAATTAATAAAACATATTTTTTCAAAAAGGAATGGGGATCTGGCTCAGTGGTTAAGTGCCCCTGGGTTCAATCCCTGGTACCAAAATAAAATAAAATAAGTCAACTATTGAGTTAACCTAAAAATTAAGTTATCATTTCATTGAAAGTCATATAAAAATTAGTAAATTTTATTTATGCTCTTAATTTTATAGAAATGAAGATGAGCAAATAAATATGGCTAAAATCAGAACAAATGCCTAATGTATGGTCATACTTGTCCATTATGGCCCTGGGCCATCCGCTCTTGAGACTGAGAGTTAAATGACTCCACTTCACAGTTACTATGGAAAGTGAAGTCTGGTCATATTTTAAAGCCTGCTCTAAATTCTTAAAGTTGCAGGTAGTTACCTTAAATTGCTTACAGAAACAGATCTTGTTGAGAATAGAATGAATTTTTTGCTTTACCTTATTGACATGTGATTTGAAATGATTGATTGTTTGAGTGGTACAATTACTAACCAGATGTGATCTTTAAGTTAACATTCAGATGAATAAAATATTTGTAATTATCAGTGTCTATTTTAATATAGTTCATCAATGTAGAATCAATCCATACAAATCCTTTTAATGCATTTCTTATGTCAGAATAGAGGTAGCCTGCAGTACCATCCATTTACCAGCAAATGTCATAATTTCATTCTCCTTTATGGCTAATACTCCAATGTGTATGTATACCACATTTTCTTTATCCATTCCTTTGTTGAATGGCACGTATATATGCTCCATGGTTTGGTTATGGTGAATTCTGCTGCTATAAACATGGATGTGGCCGGATCACTGTAGTATGCTCCTTTTAAATCTTTTGGATATATATGAAAGAGTGAATAGCTGGGTCATATTGTGGTTCCATTCTCTATGTTTTGAGGAATCTCCTTGTTGCTTTCCAGAATGGTTGCACTAATTTGTAGTCCTACCAATAATGTATGGGTATTCCCTTTTTCCCACATCCTCATCATCAACATTTATTGTTACTTACATTCTTTATGAAAATATTTTCTTCAGTTTGAGCTTTTTTAAAATTACTTTTTATTTATTCATTTTTTATGGGACGTTAATGATCAAACACAGTACCTCATACATACTAGTCAAGTACTCTGCCACTGAGCCACAGCCCAGCCCACTTGTGTTCTTGATAATTGCCATTCTGACACTGGAGTGAGATGTAATCTCAATGTAGTTTTAATTTGCACTTCTCTAATTGTTGGAAATGTTGAATTATTTTTATATATTTGTTGACCATTTGTTTTTCTTCTTTGGAGAAATGCCATACTAAGTGAAATAACCCAGTCTTAAAAAGTTAAAGGTCAAATATTTTCTCCAATATGTAGAAGCTAATCCAGTATAAGGGGAGGGGTGGTAAATAAAAGAATAGAAGAAACATCAATGGAGTAAGCAAAGGGGAATGAATGAAAGGGAGGAGGGGTAAGATAGAGAAAGATAGTGGAATGAATCTGACCTAAGTTCCTTCTGTACATATATGAATAGACCACAGTGAATTTCACCATCATGAACATCCACACAACACTAATTAAAACAAACAAACAAAAAACAACCTAAAAGTGAATAGCAGAGAGATCAACAACTTAGAGGGAAGGGAACACTAGAAGGGAGGAGGGGAGCAAAAGGGGAAGTACTGGAGACTGAATTAGAACAAATTATATTCCATACTTTTATAATTATGTCAAAATGAATCCTATTGCTATGTATAACTAAAAAGAACCAATTAAAATTAAATTAGACTTAAAAAATAGTATAGGTAGACTGAAGCACAAAACATGATTTTTTAAAAATGTCTAAACCTTGAAATTTAGATCAACAGTTACTAGTGCTGTATCATGATAAGTGAACACTCACAACATTCTTTTTGAGGAATTGTTGAGTATGAAATGTGAAGTATCTGAAATATTAGAGTATTTGAACAGACAATATATGCCTGGAACACTAAACTAATAAATTATGGGAAATATACAAACTTTTTGTTGGTTCTGAAAACCCCAATACAATACAGAGTAACACGATGATGGCAGATGTCCTCTGACTATATAAAATAGGATAGAAGGAGAGTTCTGTACCACACGTGAAAATACTTGAAATTATGACTTTGAGGCTTGTGCAGGCACTAATTGCATACCAGAAGAGGAGAGTGACCTTTAGAACACTGATGAGGGCATTTGGCTGCCTTTGAAAGAGAAAATGGTTTTGGGTCTATCACCATTAGATTGTGATCAAATGTCCCTGGGGAAATAGTCTGATCTCTGACGTGCAAAGAATGTTTGCTATTGAACATCCCTTAAACTATGTTGCCAGTTATTTTAGAAAATTTAACACTCAATAGAAACATGGAAACATCTATGCATTACAGCTTTTTAATTTAATTTTATTTTTTTACTTAATATATTTTTATTCTCAAGTCACTATGTGATGGTTTTATATTAGATATTTTCTTCATTAAAGAAAACCCTTGAAAATTGTATAGATAGAAAATTAATGACAGATTTTACTCATGAATTTATTCAGTCAACTGATACCTAGTACCATGTGCAGACCATTATGAAAAATATGAGTACAAAGTATAAGAGAATACAAAGCTTGATGTTTAAGCAAGGTTCAAAGCTGATCACATAGTAAAAAAGTATCTTGAGTTGGGATTTGAACCAGGAGGTATAGTTCCAATTTCACAATTGTTGACCACTATGTATGTCTACCACTACAATAATATAATATATAGAAGCATAGTATAATTTATAGTTTTGTGTATAAAGTCAGTTAGTCTTTAGCTACAATAAATGAGTGATTACTGTACATATTCTATTGTGGCCTTAATAGTTTACAGTTGATTTTCAAATTGTTGTATAGTATTTATATAGCCAAATTACACTTCTTTCTTTTTTTTTATTTTACTTTTTAATTTGCTCTAATTAGTTGAACATGACAGTACAATAAATTTTGATACATTATACACAAATAGAGAACAACTTCTTCCTCTGGCTGAATATGATGCAGAATCACAGCAGTAGTGTAATCATACATGTATATAAGGTAAGAATGTCCATCTCATTCCGCTATCCTTTCCATCCTCACACTCCCTTCCCTAACTTCACCCCCCTCTGCACAATCTAAAGTTTCTTCCTTCTTCCTTACCCATCCTCCCATTATAGATTATTGTCTGCCTATCAGAGAAAACATTCTGCCTTTGGTTTGGGAGGTTTGGCTTATTTCGCTTAGCATAATATTTTCCAGTGCCATCCATTTACCTGCAAATTTCATTCTTCCTTAAGGCTGAGTAATACTTCATTGTGTATATGTACCACATTTTCTTTATCGATTCAAATGTTGAAGGACATCTAGGTTGGTTCCATAGTTTAGCTATTGTGAATTGAGTTGCTATAAACATTAATTTCACTGTATCATGTAGTATGATGATTTTAAGTCCTTTGAGTATAAACCAAGGAGTGGAATAGCTGGGTCAAATGATGGTTCCATTCCAGTTTTTCTGAGGACTCTCCATACTTCTTTTCAATAAGGGACCAGAATAGCCTAAGCAATCCTTACCAAGAAGAGTGAAGCAGAAGGCATCACAATAGCAGACATTAAATTATATGGTAAACCAATAGTCACAAAAATGGCATGGTATTGCACCAAAATAGACATGTAGACAAACCCACATAAATACACTTATCTCATATAAGACAAAGGTACAAAAAACATACATTGGAGAAAAGATAGCCTGTTCAACAAATTGTGCCAGGAAAACTGGAAATCCATATGTAGCAAAATGAAATTAAACCTCTGTGTCTCACCCTGCACCAAGATCAAATCAAAATGGATGAAGGACTTGGGCATTAGGACAGAGATGCTATGACTAAAAGAAGAAAAAGGAGGCCCAAATCTTCATCATGTTGGCTTAGAAACCGACTTCCTTAAGAAGATTCCTAAAGCACAAGAAATAAAATCAAGAATCAATAAATGGGATGGATTCAAACTAAAAATCTTCTTCTCAGCAAAGGAAAAAAATCAATAATGTGAAGAGAGAGCCTACAGAATGGGAGAAAATCTTTATCACATGCACCTTGTTATGCCCAGATCATGGAGTCCCCAAAGACCACCAGGGAGACCGAGGCACAAATGTTAAAGCAAAGAGCCTTTATTTGGGCTTAAGCTCGGTCTCTCGGATTCACTCGCTCAGTGGGTCAGTGCAGAGAGCCCCGAACAATGGCTGAGCAGGTTTTTATATGGGGAGGGGACAGGTGGTGATAGTGGACATGACGTATGTATCCCATCATTACACAAGCACCAATTATAATCTTACAGCACCTAAGGTGACAATAGTGACCATTCAGAGTTTGAGGGGTGTCTGTAACATTTGGCGGGACCCAATCATGGCTTTTGGGAAGTTTTTGAAAATGACCGGTGAGTTTAAGTGCCCCAAGTGGAGTTTAGGCAGACTCAGACCTCAGGAATGCCAGGTATATGATTTTTAACCTCTTTGTCTACTCTGAGAGTGGTCCTAGAGTCGCTTCAGCCTTGAGCAATGTGTGTCTTTTCCCAGAACCAAAACTCAAGCCTACTAGTTTTTCTGGAGGGTCCAAAGCCTGTCATGGGGTTCATTTTAGCTCGGGTCTTTCACACCTCAGATAGAGCACTAATCTTCAGGATATATATAGAACACAAAAAACTTAAAACACACATACACACACACACACACAAACAACAACAACAAATAACCCAATCAATAAATGGACTAAGGAACTGAACAGACACTTCACAGAAGAAGACATATAATCAATCAATCAGCAAAAACATGAAAAAATGTTCCTCGTCCCTAGTGATTAGAGAAATGCAAATCAGAACTACTCTAAGATTTCATCTCATTTCAGTCAGAATGGCAATTTTGAAGTATACAAGAAACAGTAAATGTTGGTGAGGATGTGGGGGAGAAGGTACACTCTTACATAGCTGATGGGACTGCAAATTGGGGCAGCCACTATGGAAAGAAGTATGGAGGTTCATCATAGCCTTTTTATGGAAACATATTTAAATGTCTGCCCTTTAAGCAAATAATGAAATGCATATACATGGAAACTGTAGAATGTCACATGTTTAACAAGGCAATGACTTCATTTGCTATTATAAAATTATTCCTTCAAATATCCATTCTTCCTTGATAACTAGGAACCAAAAGCACCTTTACTTATTTTAATTGCTTGAATTGAGAGAAATAAGTAATAGGATTGTAGAAAAAAATGCTCTAATATTTTTTAGAAATTTTCAATGTAATTTTCAAATTAGTATAATATGTACTATATTATTTAGAAATACATCAGTTATTTTTGTTAAATAAAAATAGGATTTTATATAAAATACATTATTCTATGTTGAAATACCTAGAAAAATTTATTTTAATAAAATGAAAAAGGAAAAATAACAAATATCTTTTCCAAATCTTATTTGTTGTTTTAAAGATGGAAAAAGAAAATCTGGGAAATAATTTGGGAATTTACTTCTGCCTAAATGTTTGTTGTATGAAATTCAGCCTGTAACCTATTTTTTTACCCCATAGAGTATTGCTATTCTGGTAAATATACTATGTGCATTTTAACATTACTTCCTGAGAAATGTAAAAAATAATAAGCCCTGATTCATGCCAGTTTACCTATATGCAAAAAGTTCCATATTTCAACAAGAGGGACATCTCATGTTTTTCATTGCAAAGATCCAGAAAGCATTTCTTATGAGACTAAATGTGAGTGTACACAAAGGTGGAAGCTATTTGGTTGATAAATTTGGAAAGATTTAAGAAATACTTAGTAAACCCAGGCATAGTTTTCTTTTATGTAAAATGTTATTTGTAACATAGTACCATGAATTATTTACAAGCACTGGAGTCACTTGCAACAGGAGTGAACAGGATTGATGATGACCTTCAGTTCACTGTACTGCAGAGAAAGCAATTCTCTCATTAGATTTACACTAGAGAATAAAATAAGCCATTACCTCATTAAAAAAAAAAACATTTTCTAAAACTTAGGTTACTTCTTAATATAATTAAAAAACAATCTCAACTGGCAAATGACTCTCATCTCAACCCTCTTTTATATGGATCTGAATATCATCTCTCCATGGGTACATCACATTGAAACAAGCAGGTTGGTGTAGGGTGAAAGTAAATGTTAGATAAATATCTAGATGTTTCTTTCATTAGCAGTGAGTTTTGTGCAGGTGCTGTTCATTGAGGTGTTAAGATAGCAAGAAAATAAATTTCTTGAAATTCTCAGACATTATTCCAAAGAAGCATTTCACTTCTAAGTATGAATGATTGTCAGGGACAGATTTTTTCCTTAAAAATCTGCAAAAATAACATTTATAATTTTAGTAACTTATAGAAGGCAATTTTCTTATTATTAATTATTAAATATATTCTAATGGAAAATTCATGGGTTTATGGAAAATTACTAAATATCTGTGTTCTTCAATTTCCATGAATATCATCTCTCTCTAAATGGTTTCTCTGATGTTTAAGCAAATTTCCATACAAAAATAACAAAGTTGCTGATGCATAAGAAGTACATGATAAATGTTATATCTTTTATTTATTTACTTATTTGACTTAGGTATACATGATAGCAGAATGCATTTTAATTCATTGTACACAAATGGAGCACAAATTTTCATTGCTCTAGTTGCACATGATATAGAATTATATCATATATGCAGTTATACTTGAAGCTAGGGCTATGATGTCCATCTCATTCTATCATGTTTACTACCCTCACGCCCCCTCCACCTGTTCTTCCTCTCCTTTCACCAAAGTTTCTCCATTCTCCCTGTGTCCTCCTCATCATTATGGACCAGCATCCATAATGATCTATTTTGGAGAAGGATCCATGTGCTGCTGAGAAAAAAAAAAAGTGTATTTGCTCATTGATGGATGGAATACTCTATATATGTCTGTTAAGTTTAAAGTATTGATTGTTTTATTGAGTTCTGTGGTTTCTTTGTTTAGTTTTTGTTTGGAAGATCTATCCAGTGGTGAGTGAGCTGTGTTAAAGTCACCAAGTATTATTGTGTTATGGTCTATTTGATTCTTGTAGTTGAGAGGATTTCTTTGATATACATAGATGCTCCATTTTGAAGGGCATAGATATTTATGATTGTTATGTTTTGTTGATGTATAATTCCCTTAAGAAGTATGAAATATCCTTCTTTAATCCTTTTCACTAATTTTGGTTTGAAGTCCACCTTATCTGATATGAGGATGGAAACTCCTGCTTGTTATGCAATCCATGTGCGTGATATGATTTTCCCCACCCTTTCACTTTCAGTCTGTGGTTATCTTTTCCTGTGAGATGAGTTGCTTTAAGGCAGCATATTGTTAATTCTTTTTTTAAAAAAATCCAGTCTATCAGTCTATGTCTTTTAATTGCCATGTTTAGGCCATTTGCATTCAGGGTTATTATTGAAATATGATTGGTAATCCCAGTCATTTTGGTTTATTTTTTGTTTTTACCTTGGACTTAGTTTCTCCTTTGATTGGCCTTTCCTTTAGTACAGTTGCCCTCTTTGTGTGTGTGTGTGTATATATATATATATATATATATATATATATATTTTTGGTACTGGGGATTGAACTCAGGGGTACTCTACCACTGAGGCACATCCCCAGCCCTATTTTGTGTTTTATGTAGAGACAGGGTCTCACTGAGTTGCTTAGCATCTCGCCATTGCTGAGGCTGGCTTTGAACTCGCAATTCTCCTGTCTCAGCCTCCCTAAGTGCTGGGATTACAGGATTGAGCCACCGTGCCCAGCTTCTTTGTATATTTTTATTGTTGGTTATTATTTTCTCCTCATGGAATATTTTGCTGAGAATGCTGTGTAGTGTAGGCTTTTTTGCTGTAAATTCTTTTAACTTTTGTGTATCATGGAAGGTTTCTATTTCATCATCAAATCTGAAGCTCAATTTTGCTGCATGTATGATTCTTGGTTGGCATCCATTTTCTTTTAGAGCTTAGAATATGTTGTTCCATGATCTCCTGGCTTTGAGGGTCTGGGTTGAAAAATCTGCTGAGATCCAAATTGGTCTCCAACTATATGTAATCTGATTCCTGTCTCTTAAGGCCTTTAAAATTTTATCCTTATTCTGTATCTTGGACATTTTCATTATAATGTGCCTCAGTGTAGATCTGTTGTATTTTGTACATTTGGTTTCCTGTAAGCTTCTTGTATTTGATTTTCCAATTCATTTTTCATGTGTAGGAAAATTTCTGATATTATTTCATTGAAGAGGTTGTGCATTCCTTTGGTTATACCACAGTTCATTTATCCATTCATCTATTGAAGGGCATCTAGAGTGGTTCCATAGTTTAGCTGTTGTGAATTGAGTTGCTATAAACATTGAAGTGGCTGTGTCACTGTAATATGCTCTTTTTAAGTCTTCTAGGTATAGACCAAGGAGTAAGATAGCTGAGTCAAATGGTGGTTTCATTCCAATTTTTCAAAGAAATCTCCGTGCTGCTTGCCAGATTGGTTGCACCAATCTACAGTCCCACCAGCAGAAGCTTTTCAATGTATTATTATTATTTTTTGGTACTAGGGATTGAACTTGATCACTGAGGCACATCCCAGCCCTATTTTGTGTTTTATGTAGAGACAGAGTCTCACTGAGTTGTTTAGTGCCTCACCTTTGCTGAGGCTGGCTTTGAACTGGCAATTCTCCTGCCTCAGCCTCCCAAAGTACTGGGATTACATGTGTGTTTCACTGTGCCAGCTTTAATTATCTATTTTGGTTTTAGGGCTATTTTTTGTGGGGGAAGGTTACTGGAGTTTGAACTCAGGGGCACTTGATCACTGAGCCATATCCTTAGCCCTATTTTGTATTTTATTTAGGGTCTCACTGAGTTGCTCAGTGCCTTACTTTCACTGAGGTTGGCTTTGAACTTGCAATCCTCCTGCCTCAGCCTCCTGAGCTTCTGGGATTATGAGCCTGCACCACCGCACCCCGGTAATTGCCTATTTTTGATGTCATACTCAGTAAATTATTTCTAAGGCCAATGCCCAGAAGCTTTTTGCATGTTTCTTCTAGAAGTTCTAGAGCTTCAGGGCTTACATTCAAGGTTTTATTAATTTTAATTTATTTTTATGTATATTCAATTTCATTCCTTTGCATGCAGAGATCCGGTTTTCCCAACACTACTAATTAAGTAGGATATCCTTGCACATTTGCATATTCTTACCTCTTTTTGAATCAGTTGTATTAAACATGTGTTTATTAACATGTTTAATGTATTAAACATGTATTAAACAAGTTGTATTAAACATGGGTTTAATTCTGAAATCTCTGTTCTATCTCTGTTGGTCAATAGTGTTTTTATGCCAGTACCATACCATTTTCATGATAGGATTTATAAAATATGTAAATTATACATCAAAGATACACCTTTGTTTTGAAATCAATATGTGTGATTATCTCCTGTTTTATTCTTTCTAAACCCTTTGGCTATATTGAGTCTTTTGTGATTCCATATGAATTTTAGAGTTTCTTTTCCATTTCTTTAAAGAAGTTTCATAATTCCTATACTTCTTTAAAGAAATGGAAAAGAAAATATCTTTTTAAACCTTATAAAGTGCCTTCAGAAGAAAACATCAGAGTTTCATAGGAATTATGTTGAATCTATAGATCTCTGTGACTAATATGGACATTTTAATGATATTAATTCTTCTGACAATGAACATGTATGTTTTTCCATTTATTTGTCTTTTCCACTTAGTTTGTAAATGTTTTATAGTTTTCAGTAGCCATTTAACTCTTTAAAGCTGAATTGTGTACACATATCTGTCAAGGAAAAGCATACTACTTTTTTAAAAAATAAAATAAACAATAATTTTGTCATCCTTTTTGCAAGTAACTAGGAAATGTATTTATGACCATTGCCCCTCAGTTCTAAATTTCTGATATTTTTACTTGTACTTTTTTTTCCTTTGATATTATTATTATTTTCAGTAATTTTTTAGGGAAAATTAAAATTATTTCAAGGTAATAAAATATTATATGAGAGTGTTTTTCTTTTTAAAGAGCTACCACATTTTCATGTGCTACAAAAAGCAATTATGAAGGGAAAAATCTATCAATTATACTTTTTCCCTTACTGCATGTAGACTAATTATATTTTCCATTTTAGAGTCATTAATTAATTTAACAATGATTTAAAATGAAAATAAGTCTTTATGTCCATTCAGATTGTTAGTTCATTTTCTAAAGGCAAAAATTAAGTTAGTGCCCTAATACTAACAAATTATATAGAAGTTAATATATAAATTATAATATGGCCATGAAGAATTTCCACTGAGTTTATCTCCATAACATATTAAAAAGTCAGTTATTTGAAATATTGTATTGACTCTAGTGTTTCATTAAGCACATTATTTATTAAACTGATTATATGACAGACTCTGTGTTGGTCTCTTGAGAGTCACTGAAAGTTAAAACATGGTTCCCCCACTTAACACCACCAATAGCATACAGAAATAAGGATTTCTCTAAATTGACTCCAACCTGCTATACACTTTTGGTTTATTAATCTTCATCATGACCACTTAAATAGCAATAGTTTAGGAATGTATTAAGGTTAGACAAAAATTCATTTGTCATATGTCCTCCACAATTCTTCTGTATCAGTAGGTTTTAGAAAGATGCACTTTGATGTGATATCCTGAAAATTTTTCTAGAGTTTTTATTATATGTGTACTTTGTGTATATGTAACTTGCATATACATTAATGTTATATTAATTTAATATTTCCTGGAAGTATTGATTGACTTTTCTGCTTTTATATTAACACTATTATGCATTTTACAGGTATATCATCTCAAATTTTTTTCTGCTTTGTGTCAAAGAAGTACACTCACAAAGAGTTCTAATTAACTTTACACATGACTTCCAGATGTATAAGCCATACCTGCTAAGGCATGGCTAGGCAATTCTGTGTGTGTGTGTGTGTGTGTGTGTGTTTGTGTGCATGTGCTGGGTGTGAGAAAGTACTTTGTAATTCAAGGAAAATGAAGTGTTAGCCCTATAATCCATTTAGCCTTTCTAAATTTCCTTTTAAACCATTGACCTATTGTGAGTGTTTTTCATAATAGGTTCTGATTAATTAATATAATTATATTAATATAAAAACACCATAATATCAGAGGGAAAATTAGTATTTTATGAAAACAATAAAAAAATCAAAACAAAAGTCATGCACATTAAAAATATGTACTTGTAAATATTCGAATTTCAGAAAAAGGAACTTGATCTACATTTACACTTTTACATGTGAAGGTTATGTTAAAGGTTGTCCTGGAAAAAACAAAACAAACTAAAAAGATCAAACAACATACTGGCACGCACAGCACCCAGACATCAAACAATTATATCAGGAAGACATGGTTTGTCTGTTTACCTATTAATGCATTTTCCCCTATTTTTATGGACTATTTTTGTTCTTCTCAAAATATGTCAGGTTGAGGTTAACTTTGCTTTGTAGAATGAATGCTTTCAGAAAAATACATGTTTTGTTATTTTATACATTATATGATAATAATGATAATGTTCGAGAAAATATCTTTTTAAACCTTATAAAGTGCCTTCAGAAGAAAACAAAGACAGATAAATGAAATAACTCAACATGTCTCTTACCTCAAAGAAGCCTGGTTTCAAGCTACTCACTACCAGATTCAGAGCTGTTATTATCTAATCAACTTAATTTTGTCCAGTTTGATTTAATATATGTCAGATACTTAAAATGTATAATCTGGATAGTAGTAATATACAGGACTATTTTAAGTTCATATGATACCTTGTACTCAAAATATAAAGAACTCAAATATTTAAACTCAATGATTCATCATGAATTAAATTGCCTTTATTATTATCATTATTATTGTAATCATTATTTTACATAATCAAATAATGACATGAACAATCAGAAATACAAAAATATATAATTAAAATATATATACTTGTTAACTTCTCTAAACACATAATCATTGGTATAATGTGTGGTGATACAAACCACAGTAGAATATATTTAATTTTAATTTCTTACAGGAAAAGAATATAAATTTTACAAACTGAAATAAAACAAATGATAATATATAATTTTTGAATATTCCATATAATTTTTCAAATTCTTAATTTTTCCTAAAATTAATTTGTCATTTAATTTAAAAACTCTGCAGTTATAGATTTTACATTTTGGTAAAGGCATGCATTTGAATAATTAGGTATAAACAGCATTCAACTATTTTCAATAAGTTTCAAAAGCTACAAATAATTCTGTCATGGAAAATATTAATGTTGTTCCAATGAGGTATTTTGTCCTGTTATCTGCACATCTAAGTGGATTAAATAACAGTGGGGTAATGTAAGTTTGTCTTCTTGTATACTAACATTTGTCAAAGAAAAGCACACTTGGAAATAGTAGGTTTTATCCTTGCATTGTGACTCAATTCTAAACATTTTCAAATAATACTTCATATGACCTTCAGGCAGATTAAGGAATTTTCTAAACTAAGTTCATTATGGATCAATTGCTACATAAAAATTACTAATTATCTAGTCAGTAAAACTCGTACAGGGAATGTAAGTGAGCCAGAATTAACTAATTCTATACAATAAACTTGCATGATTTCTCTTTCAAAATTGTTACTATTATCTTAATTATTTCATTTCTTTTTTAATTGCCTGCATAAGTAAAATGAAAATTGTTCACATAACAGAGACTACTTATAAATTTTATAAGTAGGAAATTAAGCAAATAAAAATATATCATTATAACTGTTATCATATTCTCCATCTTCATTTAACGTCTATTATACTGAGATTTCTAATTATTTGATGAGAAATATCTCCATTACCTAATTCTATACTCTAATTATGACATGTTTGCATTGCCACTGGTAATGGAGAAATTAGTTTATCCAAGCAAGAAATCAATAATTCAAACTTATAATTAAATTTTATTATAATGAGAAAATACATGCATAAATGCAGACTCAATCTATTTCTTCTCAGTATTTATTTTCTAGTTTATGCATAATTAAATATGAAAATTAAAATATTTGATATCAATGATGCTATAGTTTTATTAAGAACAGTAAAGGCAGAAGAGCTCTGCAGTTTTATGGATGTACAATACATCGACATTAAAAACACCAATATTTGTAATATATGTCATTGATAACAAATCAGTGTCATTCAAGTGAATCATCACTTTCTTTATCAATATCTTTTATATTTTATTTTAAAGGCCAGTCATTTTTCCCAGCAGTAATCATGTTTAATTATCATAAGCAGAGCTGGCTGCAACATTTATGAAGTCCAGTACAAAACAAATATACAGGTACTCTTGTAACAGATTCATTAGCAATTTGAAAAATGTGACAGAACATTAAATAAGAGTGGGGCTTATTTAAATGTGGAATAACTGTAAATATTTGAAAGCTTAATTTCAAGTCTACACAATCTCTTTCAGAAATCAGAAAAGGAAGGAATCTTTCTATATTTATTATGTGATGTTCTTCAATAGGGGAAAGAACAAACCAATACATTCTTGTAATAGAATACTTTCCACTGACTTAAAAAAAAATGCACACATTATCCTGGGTAAACCTCCTGAGAATGATACCTTGTGAAATAAGCAAATCTCAAGAGGTTACATACTACATGATTTTATTTTATAACATTCTTAAAAAGACATAATTCAAGAAACAGTATACAAATTATTGTTTTCCAGGGGTTAAAGAGGAGATTGAGGGTTGGAGTGAAGTACCTACAATAGAATAACATGAGAGTTTATTGTGATGATAAAATATTATGTCTTGATTGTATCAATAGCAACATTCTGGTTGTGATATTATATTACAGATTTATTAGATGTTGCCACTGGGGAAAACAACACAATATTTCTGTTAACTTTATTTGATTTTATGTGAAATAAATGTATTGTGTGATTTTTGTCAAAAGAAAACTAACAAGTCATTTTATTTCTGAAAATAGAATTGAAAGTGAAATAAATAATCATTCAAGAGTATTCCAGTATGTATGAATTAATAATAGTAAATGAAAAAAGCTAAAATGTATTTAAAGAGTCAATATTAAACAATCTGTGCATGTAATCTTACTTGTTAATTAAAATTTCAGAAAACTATTTTAATATATGCCAAAAAGATAAATTTCTTGTTTTCAGTTTAGTAGTAAGTTCCATGCAAACACATACACATGCATACACATAGAGACATATTTATGAAAAGCAAACAAAAAAGTAACTCTTGGAAATTTGTATACAGAAACGGACTCCCCAGAATTGTTTTAGTTAAAAATCTACAGCAAACATTACAGAAACAAGAGAAAAATAAAAGATAAGTAGACCCACTATCACTATCACTTTTAGTATTGCTATAGAACTGGTAAAACCTACAATAATGGAACATTAAATAGGAAACATAGGTATTTGAAGAGAATAAACAGACATGTAATTATCAGAGATAATGTGATTTAGAAAATCTAAACCAAAATTATAGAAGCCAATTTAATCAGCTATGAACATATACCATTCCACCACAGAATTTACACTAGCAGTCATCAACTAGAATATACATTAAAAATAGAGCAGCACTCACAATAGTAGCAGCACTTACAGGTTTAGTCAAATTAAGTTGGCAGGTAATACAGAGCAGCTCTGTATATTAGAAGCTCTATAAGTAGAATATTTAATTCTATAAAATAGGTTAAAAGCTCTAAATTAAGGACAGAATATTGCATATTTTTAATTATTTAAAATTATACAATGACAGGATTTATACTGACATGAGTCAGTAATATAATACAATATAAAGCCAGGTCTGGTAGAGAATGCCTGTAATTCCAGCAGCTTGGGAGGCTGAGGCAGGAGGATTTCAAGTTCAAAGACAGCCTCAGCAACTTCCTGAGGCCCTTAGCGACCTAGCAAGACTCTGTCTCAAAATAAAAAATAAAAAGGTCTGAATATGTGCTCAGTTGTTAAGCTCTCCTGGGTTCAAATCCTGGTAAATAATAATAATAATAATAATAATAATAATAATAATAATAATAATATAATAATTAAAAAACTCCACTACTTTTTATCCTAAAAATTATGTGGTCTCTGAATTTACTGACAGGCTTCTATTGCGTACATAGGGCAGGGTAAGAAGATTGTGCTGCAGTGAATGAGGAGAGGAGAGAAAAATTGCAAATGAGTAAGATTGTATATGGAGTAACCAAAACTACACATGGGCTAAGAGCAGTTAATATGTTAGTTAACCAGGTAGCAAGTGAAATGATCCTTGAGGAATATGGCAGTGTTGGTGAACATTGTCTGCTCAGCTACTGTTCATAATTAAAATTCCCTTCTAGGTGAGAGGTGACCCCTAGAAGTCTTACATTTTTATTATCAAAATAAGCTAATGAGAATTTTTGATCTAAAGTTAAAAAAAATAGAGCCACAAAATCTTTCTAATGAAAATTCCTAACATTGTACCTGAACAGACATTAAAGGAATTTGAGAAATTTTCAGAGGCACTGAACTAAATGAACTAAATTGTGACAGATTTATAGATTTAAGATTAACACTTTGTACTTCTGACATATGTTTTTCTTTTTTTGCATCAAATCAAACTATTTTAATTAATTTACACATTTCTATTTTGCAAATAATTTATTCTGAGATGAAAAGCATATTAGCAATTCTGGGAATCATTTTTTTTTTAATGGCTACAGTTCTATCTACCATTCCTTCTATTTTTCTACAACCACCAGGTGCTCAGATTCAATGATCATTTAGAATCTATGGATAATACTGATAGATAGTTTTTTTGTCTGTCCAAATCAAATGAGGTAATAATAGTGATGTTTACTTAGGCAAAATTTTTCAACGTTAATAAATAAACATGTTGCTTTTGAAGATATTCAAATCAAATTCATTCTTATTAATTTGTTCATTTATATTTTCATCAGCTTTATTTGACTTTCTGTTACTATGCCAGATGCTAAGAATTCAAATGTGATAAATACAGTACAGGAGGATTTGAAAAACATGGAAAAGAGACAAAACTAAACATGTGATTACTCCTGAGGTAGAATTCAGTGAGACTCATTGTTACTATTTTTGTGCTTTTTCTAGATATGTTTCCTTTGTTCTTGGAACAGATCATCACAGGTTTAGTTCAGTGGCTTAAAACTACAGAAATTTATTCTCTTACAGGATTTATTCTCTTGTATGTCAGTAGTCCAACAGGGAAAACATGGCTAAATTTAAGACCTCAGTAGGGCTTCCTTTTTTCCCTGAAGGCTTTAAGGAGAAAATCACTGTTTTTATGCCTCCCAGTTTCTACAGGCTGCCCATCCTCCTGGTTCATCTTTCTTTTCCTCCATTGGCCTGCTCTAGCAAACTTTCATTTCTGGAACCATTTCCCTGTAATCATATCCTTCCCATCAAAGGCAATGAATTTCTCTACCTTTTAAGGATCGTGTTTAGATAGAGTCTACCTGAATAATGCTGGATAATTGCTCTATCTTAAGATCTTTCAATTCATCTTTGGTGGCGATTGTTCTGCCCACAACTCTGGATGTTTGAGAAGTTCATGACATGATGATGAACTTATTCTCCACTGAATGTTTTGGGAGTTACTTACTTTCTTATGACCATTGGAACAAAATGATACAAGAATGAAGAAAAATTGCAATGATGATTTAAAAGAATAAGTTAAATAGGGTAGTTATTGATGCAGTGGATTAGAGTGAGTTGTGACTGACTCTTTAGGAAATTTTGGCTACTATTCCAAAATAAATTCAAAGGATTAAACATTATTATTATTATTATTAGTGTACTGGGGATTGAACTCAGGGGCACTTGACCACCAAGCCAAGTCCCCAGCCGTGTTTTGTATTTTATGCAGAGACAGAGTCTCACTGAGTTGCTCAGTGACTCGCCTTTGCTGAGGCTGGCTTCGAACTCGCGATTCTCCTGTCTCAGCCTCCCTAAGTGCTGGGATTATAGGCTTGTGCCACCGCGCCCAGCTCAAAGGATTAAATTTATAACAGTAGTATATTATTTTCACTTAAGGCATTATTTATATAGAGTTCATTTAAAATCGTGCCTGGAGGTTTTAGTCAATTGCTGTTAAACTGAGATGAGAGGGAAGAACAGGACAAAAATTGATGAAAAACGAATAAATTTGCACATTGTTCATTTTGCAATTTTTTAATGTTATGTTACTAATTAAGTTTTTCAATATTGATCAGTAAAATTTGCAAAAGTTTTTACTACTAGTAAATAAACACTTTTCCTCCTTAACTTTCTATCTAGCAATCATATTGCCTGTTCTTTAAATTATAATAATATATTTGTTTTTAAAAATACAGTTGCCTTTTGGACATTTATTATCTGATCCCCTGATAATACATTTATTATCTGTATATGGACATTTTTATTGCTTTGACAATATTTAAAGTGATAATATTGGAAGTATTCTAGCAAAATCATAGCAGATACTTTGAGAAAGATTCATGTTTTGATATTTATCATTCATGTTAACTATAAGAAAAGTTTTTTCGGGGCTGGGATTGTAGCTTGGTGGTAGAGCGCTTGCCTTGCATGCGTGAGGCACTGGGTTCGGTCCTCAGCACCACATAAAAATAAATAAATAAAAGGATATTGTGTTAAAAAAAAAAGCTTTAAAAAAAAAAAGAAAAGTTTTTTCCTTAGTATTAAATGAAAGATTTGATGACAATTTCTGCACTGATTAATAATCTTAAATTTATCTGCTAATTTCAATTTGTCACATGTGTACACATAAATACTTAAATACTTAAATAAATACTTGTGTGACACTGCTAGAGCACTTGGTTTATTTCATATATTCTTAATTAGGCAGACTTTTTTTGAAAATATATTTGACTACCAATTTACAAATTTAAAACCAAACAACTAAGTCATTGTACTTTGTGGAGGTAGAACTCAGGACCAAAAAAAAAAAAGGTAAGCCTTCCAAACTATAAAGATCAGGAATGATGATGTAACTCAGTGATAGTTCATTATGTAGTATTCTTGAGGTACTGACTTCAGGCACCAGTACTGCAAAAAACTATTTTTCTTCCAAAGAAAAAGGATTAGCCAGGTGCAGTGGGGCATGCCTGTAAACCCAGCAGCTCGAGAGGCTGAGGCAGGAGGATCATTAATGCAAAGCTAGCTTCAGCAACTTAGTGAGGCCCTAAGCAACTCAATGAGACCATCTCTCTAAATAAAATACAAAATAGGGTAGGGGATGTGGCTTAGTGGCTGAGTGCCCCTTAGTTCAATCCCTGGTACCCCCCCAAAAATTATTTACACAGAAGTAGTTATATTTAAACATGGAAAAATATCAATGTCCCAGCTAGTACTTCTCACAGAGAGTCAATCACTTTGAATGAAATACAGTCAGTGTATACATTTTTCACTTTGTTGAATAAAATAGTTCAGATAATCAATACTCATTTTTAAAGTAACTTATGTACTCTCATGTATAAAGTTGAAAAAAAATTGATCTTAATGTAGATTAGTGATTACTAGATGTTTGGTTGGTGAGGTAGAGGATATAAAAGTGGAAGCTGCATTTAATTAGCACACACTGTAAGCATGTATTGAAATATCACACTGAATCTCATTAACATGTACAATTAAGGCATGTTAATTACAAATAAAATTACATTTTATTTTAAACATTTAATATCTCATTCTGCTAAAGAGGCTATTATTAAAAACACAAATCATCATTAGAATATTTGCAAATATCAACCTTAAAAAAATGTCATTACCTATTAGTTGTCAATAGGACAAATGTCCACATACAGCTGGATGAATGATAAACTGAAAAATAAACATGCTTTAATTTGAAAAAAATGCATGTGTATATAACACAAAACTATTTCTTAGTCAATTTAACCTGTTTTTATAAATCCAGGGCAAATAAAAGTTAAAAAATTAGTTATGTAGAGTATTTGAATGTTCTAATTAACAAAATTGATCCAATATAAACACAACAAACCATGCCTATAATAATGAGATATACAAATTTGTTTTAATGATCATGAAATATTTTTCTGTTAAGCCACAATGTCAAAATCCAGAAAATTTTAAAATAAAAATGGTGAAAAAAACAGCTTGCAATCCAATTCTAATGAAAGTAGAGATAAATAGCAGAAGTCAAAGTTTCCATATGTCATAATAGCAAATTAGAAATAACAAATATTCTTTAACAGTATCAATAAAAATGCAGCATCTAGGAATGATCTATTGTACAAATGATCTATTAATATGTTTAAATCTATACTGAAAGCTATTTAAAAAACCAATGTAATCAGCATGATGTCCTGGCATAGGAAACAGTATTATAGAGAACAATATTTCAGGATAGCTCTCTGGGCAACCTTGAACCAATTCAGTTCTCCTCTTTTTCTTGTTTACAATTACTGTAGAATGTGCTTGGAGTGCAAAACCATGTAATAGGGATAAAACGCCTGATATGTCCTGAGCTTTGTTCCTGTCCCTCCCAGGAAATACAGACCTTGTCTTAGAAAAGAGCTATCCAAGAAACCCAGGATTTGTTATTTTATGTCATAGAAGTATGCCCCTCTAAGCTTTGAAGGATGAGTCCTATGGCTGCTGAGATGTACAATCCTTGTGCTACCTTTCTGTATCCCTCAGTCTTGTGCAAAACATCTACCTAGACAGTTTTCTTGAACTCTGAGGAACCAGCTTTCAGCAGATCCAAATTTTTTTTCTCTTGCTACCTATTAGTAAATAATAAACGTGCTGTGCATAATTTGTTGTGTGTGTGTGTGTTCTATCTCACCACACTCATACAAATGCATAATCATTGCATGGTGGTGCGGGTCCTCAAAATGCAACTCAAGACATAATGGGGATAAGTATATGGACTCCAGTTTCTGAGGTGAGCCTAGAGATGATCTTCGCTACTCTCCACAAAGTAGAAGTTTCTTCGTTAAGTTTGGAAATTATCAAAACTGCTTCACAAATATCAAAGTACAATTTGCACACCTGCATAAAAAGTGATTTACCTGAAACTTTCTGAGAGATCAAAGAAAATTAATTTTTCCCCTTTAGTCCATTACTTACTATCTATATGTAAGAAAAAGCCAGTTAAGAATCAATGATCAAGAGAATATCCATGAAGGGAAAGGTGTATCTATGGGTAAACAAACAGAAAAAAATAGGAGACTGTAATATACTGTTAATATTGGATTATACTACATTTGACAGAAAGATTAAACTATAGTGGCTTAAAGAAGAAATATGGACTCTAAAGGGAAGTATCTCAGAATTGGGACAGCAGCATCACAATAACATAACCTCAAGCTCTGTTTGACAATCCTTAACACTGTAATTCCACTTGCAATTCTTGGTTATCACTGGCTATATTCATACTTAACCTATGACTTTGAGGTAGCCAAAAGGAGGAAAGAAAAAAAAATTGCAAACCACTTGTTTTGGGATATTCTCCCAAAGTTGCAAACAGATTTATATCAAGCTAAGAACACGAAATTAGAAAGCAACTGCTGGAAACATGCCAGGAATGTAATGCAATGGTATCTTCATTCTGTAATACAAATTTTATTACTGGTAATTGGGGCACACCATAAACACAATGCTGAAAGGAGGTACTGCACCAATCATGGATAAAACCATCTGTGTGAGCTAAAAAATCTTAGGTATATAGCATGAATATTGTCATAAGATGAATCATGCCCCACAAGAATTTACATGTTGATTCTATAACCCTAAGTCTGTTTGAAAAGTGTGACTATAGCTGGAAATAGGGCCACTAGGTGATTAAAAGATGACATTAGGGTGGGTGTAATCCACTTGTGTCCCAATAAGAGGAAATTTTCCCACACGTAGATACCTGGGATGCTGGCAAGAAAGACTGAATGATATGAAGTGAAAATGTGGTCCTCTATTATCCAATAGAAGAGCCCTTGCCAGGTGAGGGACATAATAATCAACACCATGATATGTTACATTTCTGGCTCAGTAATTATGACAAAATAAATTCCTATTATTAAAGCCATACAGACCATGTGAGTTTATTAGCCTTAGTAAACAAATTCTGATATTTTCTGGGGTCTACCTGAGAAATTTAAGTCATTGAGAAGTGACAGAGACAGAGTGAGCTAGAATGATGTATTTGTGACTTATACAATGTGTTTATCAAATTCAAATTTTTCAATTCAACATTAACAAGATTTATTTGTATTCAGAATCAATTAAAATAATAGATAAATGTAATGCCAAAATAACACCACAAATTAAGATAAAAAATAACAAGGAAGATGTTAAGGTTGTTAACCAAAGTGCAAAGGTCATTAACATACAAACAAAACATTTAGATTAAAAGATCTAGATGGACAAAGTATATGTAAAAACCAGATCACAGAAAAATGAGTAAGAGTCAGTAAATACCTTAGTAATGCTCAACCTCTATTATTAATAACAAAGTGCATTTCCATGTGTATGTTTAGAAAATATTTTTAAATTTATCTTTTAAAAAAGAAAACTTTAAGTTCTAGTCAGAGTATGGAAACAAGGCACTCTCAGTAATTCAGTGAAAATTTTATGGAAATATTTGGATGTCTCTAAAAAAGTCTTCATTTTCCATAGTGTCTAAGATCAATGCAAGAAAATAGATCCTATTTTCAATAACTCAGTGCAAAAAAAATTTTAAACTTAAATACTCATTAAATCTGGCATAATTTCATTTATATAATGGGATATTTTGCCCTTATTAATAAGAATCAAAGAGCTCCACATGTGCTACTTTGCAAATATCTATGAGACACACTGTATGGCATAAAAAACTGCATATCATAGGGAATAATCCTATCCATATTGTGGAAGCAAAACTCCAAGTATCATATGTTTAATTTTAATGGCTTTACATGAAATGAACAACTATATATTATTGTGCTTGGAAAAAATTACTCTGAGCTTGGAGCAGATGGTACAGAAAAATCGAAAGATAACAGCATTGTAAATGATTGTAAATACTCATTATCATAGTTAATTTGTCTTTTACCAAATGATATTGCTTCTAAAACTTATGTATTTGGAAGTCTCCTAATATAAATGATAGCTAAAGATATTCAATGTTATATGAATATTTGGAATTATCTTCTATTTCATTTTCACAAATAGGAGGGGAAAAATTACCTTATAAAAATGTCCCTTTAGTTTGTCATTGTCAATAACCCATACAGATGCATTATTTAATTAATTTATTTATTGGTATTGGGGATTGAACTCAGAGGCACTCAACCACTGAGCCACATCCCCATCCTTATTTTGTGTTTTACGTAGAGACAGTGTTTCACTGAGTTGCTTAGCACCTCGCTGTTGCTGAGGTTGACTTTGAACTCGCGATTTTCCTGTCTCAGTCTCCCAAAGTGCTGGGATTACAGGTGTGTACCACTGAGCCCGGCTGTGTCTTCTAATTATTATCTTCATGGTTTTTTTTCATGTAGGTTGTGTCCATACTCTTTGTTCTCAAGATATTAAAATAATAGGTAAACATATTTTAAGAAAAAATGTATATTCTTTCACTAGATTTCATAAGAAGGAACTCTAAAAATAAGTAAATACAAAAGAAAAAATGCATGTAAAGTTAAAGCTAGAAATTTTAGCCTTCTATGTAATGGACAAAGGCTAGTGTCCTAATTAATTCACATTGTGAACTGCTTCAATATTTAAGAAATAGTTTGCAAATGTTTTAGCAGTCATACTTTCTAAACCTAGTCTGATAAGAAAAACAGTAATGTAGACTCAATAAAATTATGTGTTAATTAACACTTTATTTGCCTGAAGGACTTTTCTAGTTGCATGAAGACTCTTCATGTCTCTGCTATGATTTGGTTGTGGTTGAATCCCCAAAGGTTCATGTGATGGAAGCTTAGTCTCCAGTATAACAATTTTGAAAGCTGGGAAAAACTTTTAAAGGTGGTACCTAGTCAGAGGTGATCTTGTGAAGGGATTAATGCTGGTGGTAGGAAGTAGGTTCAATCCAGTGGAGGTGGATTGAACTAGGTCCTGCTGAACAGACACTTTTCAGAAGAAAATAAACAATCGATCAACAAATATATAAAAAAATGCTCAACTACTCTAGTATTTAGAGAAAAGCAAATCAAAACTACTCCGAGATTTTATCTCACTCCAGTCAGAATGGTAATTATCAAGAATACAAGCAATAGCCAGGCATGGTATCAATAAAAAAAAAAAAAAATACAAGCAATAATAAGAGTTAACAAGGATATGGAGAAAAAGGTACACTCATACATTGCTTGTGGCACCGCAAATTGGTGCAACCACTATGGAAAGCAGTATAGAGATTCCTTAGAAAACTTGGAATGGAACCACCATTCAACCCAGCTATCAAACTCCTTGGTCTATACCCAAAGGACTGAAAATCAGCATTGACTCAGCCACATCAATGTTTATAGCAGCTCAATCCACAATATATAAACTGTGGAGCTAACCTAGATGCCCTTCAACAGATGAATGGATAAATGAACTGTGGTACATATACACAATGGACTATTACTCAGCATTAAAAGAGAATAAGATTATGGCATTTGCAAGTAAATGGATGGAGTTGGAGAATATCATGCTAAGCAAAGTAAGCCAATCACAAAAGAAACAAAGGCCAAATGTTCACTCTGATAAGTGGATGCTGATCCTTATTGGGAGGTGGTGCATGGGGAGAATGGAGGAACTTTAAGTAGGCAAAGAGGAGGGAGAAAGGGCGAGAGGGAATGTAGGCAGGAAAGATGGTGGAATGAGATGAACATCATTACCCTAGCTACACATATGACTGCACATGTGGTGCAACTCTACATCACGTACAACCAGAGAAATGAAAAGTTGTGCTCCATTTGTGTACAATGAATCAAAATGTATTCTGCTATCATGTATAACAATTAAAACAATTAAAAGAATAATAAATTTTTAAAAAAGAGTAGATTGATATAAAAGATTGAGCTTGATCTCTCCCTGGTCTCTTGCCTTCTCTCTCCCCATGTTCCCTCTTGCTCCCAAGGGCTCCATTCAAATGATTTTGTGATATAGCCAGAAAGCCTTACAGATGCCAGCAACATGTTGTCTGGATATTCCACCCACTGAGAGTTGGGAGCCAAATAAAATTATTTGTTTGGTAAATCATCCAATCTCAGGTATTTTGTCTTGCAACATAGAACAGAGCAGGACAGTCTTCTAGTACCATGTTAATCTTTTGTAAAATAATTCCTCTTTAGCTGCAGGGTGTTCCTGACCTATGCTTTCAAAAAAAATCTCTGGTGTTTTCCTCATGTGTAAGCCACATGTTCAGAGACAGAATTAAAACTTTAGGGAAATGACATTTGATCACATTATTAGAGAAGTACCTAAAGTAAAGAGAATGTAACAGGTTCAGGAGGATGACAGAAATCAGGCAAAAATGAAAGAAGAATTTCTATATGCAGCCAGAATTTTACAGTTTTTCAGATTAGATATTGAGTAAAATTTCCAATTCTATCAAAGTTATGTCTGAATTTGGCATAGTTTGTGTATGAATACCAGAGATATATAGAAGTCTATTTTTTTTAATGCATTAATCAGAATCAAGAAAAACTGTCAGGGTCCAATATCTCCAAAGCTTCAATAATTTCATGTTAAGGAAGATTTCTTTAATCTATCTGAAGATCCTTTTAGAATTCATATGCTATGATGTTAATGAAGCAGATGTGGTTTCATTTTACATGGCAAGTTGCTCTAGAAATGTTACAGAAGTATTGTATGACCTGGAAAAATTTCATGGTCCTTTTTATGTTTTTGAGAATACTTTAGCCCAGGCATGTTGTATACTCTTTTCAGTCTGACATTGATGTAGTGTCTGTGTTGCTGTATAAATTAATATGTAGTGTTCATCCTGCAAATTCTTTGATAATTAAAGTATTCCTAAAATTTAAAGGAGATTATTTTCTGCATTTGTAATTATCAAAGTCCTCTTCTCAAAGTGGGTTCAGCTGCTCAGGAGAATTTAAGACAAAAGGAATGAAATTCAAATACAATTTTTAAATCAAATAGGCATGCTTAAGTTTTAAATATTTTTTAAAACAGAAGTTAGATACCATTTCATATTAGAAAGATACAAGTATTAAAATTGTTTGATTATTTTATACAAAGAAGACTTAAAAGTTCAAGAGGATAAAATCAGTTTCACGATAATGCAAAAAGACCATTTTAGTAAAAATAAACTTTTTATATCATATGAGAAAATAGATCAGACAAGAGAAAGTTAAGCTATAGCTACATAATAAATCAAAAGAGTAGTACAAGTCAAAAGAGTAGTAGCTTATTTAGAGAATACAAACTAGATTCTACTTATTGGTCAAGAATAAGAATGAAAAAGAGAAAATGTTGTAGCGAAAATTCTACTGCCTCTGCATAAAACTCAGAACAGTGTTTCAGAATATGGAATTCAGCCAGGAAGTACATTCCATTGACCAATTAGAGTCAAAGGAATTGTTTGGCCTGGTCTAGCTGATGTCAAAATCTTTATGGTCCAATTATAATATATAACATTATGAAGAAACTATATTTAACTGCAAATATAATGAAGTTATATTCTTCATCTTGTCTTAAACATTTTAAATATCATTATAATATTTGTATTTTTCATTTAGGAAATAAAAGAGTAGAAAAATCTCATCACAAATATTGACAACATTACTCTATCTGATTGATAAGGACATATTTTGCTTTATTTATAGACCATGCCCTCTTCCTTAACTGGCTTCTATTTTAATAATTTAACATTAAACATCTCCTCAAATAGTTCTTCCAATAAAATTATTGAAATCAAAGAGTTTCCTTTCTTGTTACAGATTATGCCAGAACATTTAAAATTGTTTCTTTTTCTCCTTCCTCTAAATATTAATTGTTTAAAAACAATGTAGCCAGAAACTTCTGAATATTTTCTACTTTATTGAGCATAAACAGAGCATAACATTGCATCTATTACAGTTGAAAATAATAAACTTTTTTCTAATTTTTATTTCTAACTAAGTACAAGTTAATATTAAAATGTATTCCTTATTTCACAATATTTTAATGCTAGATATTTATGATAGTGTGCTTATCTGATGAGAAGTTTGGAGATACAAGTATTAGTAATCAACAAAATAAATTAATATCACATACATAACATGCTTAGAATTCTCCAGAACAACTTCAAAAATGTTTTTTCCTTAAAATGTCTGCAAATAAAATTTATGTAGCAAGATCTAAAGAAACTGAACTTAAATAAAAGTTGAAAGTTATATAATATTGTACATTTTTAAAATAAAACAAGAGCCATAAACTGGGTGCAGTGGTAAAGCCTATAGTATCAGCTACTTGCTACTAAGGAACATGAAGCAGTAAGATTGCAAGTTTCAGGCCAGTCCCAGCAACTTAGTAAACTCTGTTTCAAAATAAAAATAAGAGTCCTTGTGTCTAATCTTCACTATTGGGAGGGACAGCAAACAAACCAAAGAAACCAATAAGATTAGTGTGTTCATCTTTAAGAAATGTGGAACAATATTTTCTCAATTTTATTCTCCCATGAATTGTCCAAAATAATTTTAAATGATTAGAGCAACAAGGCTTCCATTAAACATTCCAACTGAGTTCTTCTGGGATAAAATTCTGTAGACTAATTCTAAGTACCATTAAAAGTGTTGGTGTCCATTTAGGATGATGTTGGCATTGGGTTTAGCATAGATAGCTTTTACAAAGTTGAGGTATGTTACTACTATCCCTAGTTTTTCTAGTGTTTTGAACATAAAAAGGTGCTACATTTTGTCAAATGCTTTCTCTGCATTGATTGATAAAAATCTTATGACATTTATCTTTAAGTCTATTGATGTGATGGATTATGTTAATTGATTTCTGTACATTGAACCAACCTTGCATCCCTGGAATGAACCCCACTTGATCATGGTGCACTATTTTTTTGATATGTTTTTGTATGCAATTTGCCAAAATTTTATTGAGAATTTTTGCATCTATGTTCATCAGGAATATTGGTCTGAAATTTTCTTTGATGTGTCTCTGTCTGGTTTTGGACTCAGGGTGAAACTTACCTCATAGAATGAATTTGGAAAGATTCCTTCATTTACTATTTCATGAAAGAGTTTGAGGAGTATTGGTATTAATTCTTTTTCAAAAGTCTTGCAGAACTCGGCTGAGAATCTGTCTGGACCTGGGCTCTTCTTGGTTGGCAGGCTTTTGATGGCATCTTCTATTTCCTTGCTTGAAATTGATCTGTTTAAGTTGTGTATGACCTCTAGGTTCAGTTTGGATAGGTCATATGCCTCTAGAAATTTGTTGGTATCTTCAGGGTTTTATATTTTACTGGAGTATAAATTTCCTAAATAGACAAAAATTGGAAGCATTTCCTCTAAAAATGGGAACAAGACAGGGATACCCTCTTTTAGCACTGCTATTCAACATAGTCCTTGAAACACTAGCCAGAGGAATTAGAGAGATTAAAAAAATTAAATGGATATGAATAGAAAAAGAAGAACTCAAGCCATCATTATTTGTAGATGACATGATTCTATACTTGTAATATCTAAAAAATTCCACCAGAAAACTTTTAGAATTCAAAAATGAATTCAGCAAAGTTACAGGATATAAAACAAATACCCACAGATCAACTGCATTTTTATACATCAGTGATAAACCCTCTGAAAGAGAAATTAGGAAAACTATCCCATTCACAACAGCCTCAAAAAAATAAAATGCTTAGTAATCAATTTAACAAAAGAGGTGAAAGATATCTACAAGGTAAACTACAAGACACTGAAGAAAGAAATTGAAGAAGACCTTAAAAGGTGGAAAAATCTCCCATGCTCCTGGATAGGCAGATTCAATATTGTCACAATAGCCATACTACCCAAAGCGCTATATAGATTCAATGCAATTCCAATTAAAATCCCAATGTCATTCCTTATAGAAATAGAAAAGGCAATCATAAAATTCTTTTGGAAGAATAAGAGACCCAGAATAGCCAAAGCAATCTTTAAAAAGAAGAGTGAAGCAGAAGGCATCACAATACCAGACCTGAAATTATACTACAAAGCTATAGTAACAAAAACGGCATGGTACTGGCACCAAAATAGACATGTAGACCAATGGTATAGAATAGAAGACACAGAGATGAACCCACTTACATACAGTGACCCTTTACTAGATAAAGGAGCCAAACATGTACACTGGAGAAAAGATAGCCTCTTTATCAAATGGTGCTGGAAAAACTGGAAATCCATATGCAGCAAAATGAAACTAAACCCCTATCTCTCACCATGTACAAAATTCAAGGACCTAGGAATTTGACCAGAGACCCAATGCCTAATAGAAGAAAAAATAAGCTCAAATCTTCATCAGGTCAGATTAGGACCTTACTTCCTTAACAAGACTCCTATAGTGCAAGAAGTAAAATCAAGAATCAATAAGTGGGATGGAGTCAAACTAAAACTTTTGCTTCTTCTCAGCAAAAGAAACAATCAATGAAATGAACAGAGAGCTGACATTCTGGGAACAAATCTTTGCCACACGCACATGTGATAGAGCACTAATCTCTAGGATATATGAAGAACTCAGAAAACTTAACACCAAAAGAAAAAAAAAAAATCCAATCCATAAATGGGCCAAGGAGCTGAATAGAAACTTCACAGAAGATATACAATCAACAGACATATGAAAAATGTTCAACATCTCTAGCAATTTGAGAAATGCAAATCAAAACTACCCTAAGATTTCATCTCATGCCAGTCAAAATGTCGATTATGAAGAATACAAACAACAGTAAATGTTGGAGAGGTTGTGGGAGGAAAGGCACACTCATACATTGCTGGTGGGACTGCAGATTTGTAGAACCAATCTGGGAAGCAGTATGGAGATTCCTTAGAAAACTTAGAATGGAACCACCATTTGACCCAGCTAGCTCACTTCTCGGTCTATACCCAGAAGACTTAAAAACAGCATACTACAGTTATGCAGCCACTTCAATTCACAATAGCTAAACTGTGGAACCAACCTAGATGCCCTTTGATAGATGAATGGATAAAGAAATGGTGGTATATATACATAATGGAATATTACTCAGCAATAAAAGAGAATAAAATTATGACATTTGCAGGTAAATCAATGGAGTTGGAGAATATCATGCTAAGTGAAGTAAGCCAATCTCAAAAAACCAAATGCTGAATGTTCTTTCTGATAAGTGGATGCTGATCCATAATGTGGGAGAGGACAAGAGAAGAATGGAGAAATTTTGTTCGCAGGGGTGGGACAGGGGAGAGGGCATGGGAACAGTAAAGATGGAGAAGTATGATGGACATCATAGCCCTAGCTTTATGTGTGACTGCATGTATGTTGTGATTCTACATCACATACAACCAGAGCAATGAAAATTTGTGCTCCATCTGTGTATAATAAATCAAAACGAATGCTGCTATCATGTATACCTAAGTAGAATGAATGAATCAATGAATAAATAAAATTAAAAGCAAGTGTTGGTGCATGTTTGTTTGATCCTCAAAATATTTTTATGTCTTGTTTTATCAAATTGATGCTCACAAATGATTTGGTTTAAAAGAAAGTTTGATACAAAAACCAGAAGATTGAAAACGTATACATTTCACCTAATATTTGCCAGTTATTACCATTCTGAATATTGTATACTGATTTCTATGTCTCATCTTCCTATATTATAATTTTACAGAATATTTTACCCTGACCTGTCTCATGATGACTAGAAATGGAAAGTGTAGAAGTTAAATGCAATCAAGCAAGGAAGATTAATTTGAAAATGTTGCATCCTCATAGAGTTTCCAAAGATGATGAGCATATCTATTGTTTCTGTGATGTGACTGCTGATTGTTATAATAACAGATTTGACATTCTTCAACAAGTGATTTCAGGAATTTATGAGCATATGCCAGAGATAAAATGTTTATTTGCATCTGCTTTATGGAACACACATACACACTTCTATAGATAAAAAACACACACAAATGCATGTGTATGTATATGTATCTATATATCATATGTGAATTTGCATGTCCCTCAAAGTTCCTATGTTGGAAATGTAATGTATATAATGACATTGAAAAGTCAGTAGGGTGTTGTATGGTCAGTAGGAAGTGATTGGCTCATAAGGATTCTTCTCTCATGAATCCATTAAAGTCCTTATTGTAGGAATGAGTTACCAGGGACTAAATTCCTAGTAAAGGATAAGTTTGGCCCCTTCCTTCTCTCTTGCTGTTTCTTCCTTGCCCTATTACTTTCTGCCAGGGAATGATGTGTACTAGTACAGGCCACTCAAAATTTGAACTTCTAAGACTCCTATAAAAAACAAATCACTGGGGCTGGGGTGTGGCTCAGTAGTGGAGTGCTTCCCTAGCATGCATGAGGCACTGGGTTTGATTCTCAGCACTGCATATAAATAAATGAAAAAAAAAAGGTCTATTGATAACTAAAAAAAAATTTTAGAAAAAATCACTGTTCTTTATAAATTACCCTATATCAGGCATTCTATTACAACAGTAAAAAACACTAAGAAACTGTACCCTTTTTAAATGTTACTATTTGAAAAATCTGAGGTAGGCTGGTTTAGAGTTATAATTTTAGAGGCTTAAAGTTTATAATCAGTGGCTTAGACAATTCAGCCTCTGCTGAGGGCCTAATGGTGAATGACATTTGGTGGGCACACATCAGTTTGTCAAACAGGAAGCCAGAGAGAGAATGCATGCCACAATCCCTTCTGCGGTTGCTACCCAGTTGGTCTAAGGATTTGCCACTAGGCCTTGCCTTCTCAAGGTTCTACCTCCCAAGACAGTCATACTGAGGCACAAGCTCCCAACACACAAATTTTTGGAAAACAAACTCAAACTATAACAGACATAAACAAATGTATCTCTAAATTTTATATTTAGATGTGTTGATCAATTTCTACTTTTTCACAATCCCCAACAGTTTCTTTTTTCTACTTTCTAATCAAAGAATATGTTGCCATACTCTTCCTTATAGGCATTTAAGTTACCAAATATGAAGGTTTAGCTATTTTATCTGTGTAATTAGATCAAAGACATTTTTATATATTAAAGGACACAAAACACTTGTATTTGGGATTAGTTCTATATGGAAATATTTCCCTGACATTATTTGAACAAGAAACTTAAATAGTTTCAAAATTGGTAAGGGCTATATGAACAAGGAATAAGGGTAATTGTCATTGATTTCCCACAGATTATTATGGCTTATTCATTTTATCACTGTTTCACAAGAGAAGTTAATAATGTTCAAAGCCAGTATATGAGAATGAGAGATTTTTAATATTACTTAAAAATGGGTACATCATAAAAGGACCTTTGAGAAAATCAAAATCAATGACTGCCAAGGAAATTTTCACTTGACAATTAGGAAAAGGAACAGAATTTTTCCTTATATGCCACTGGGATTATTGCCAATGTAATATATTGAAACAAACATGTAAAGAAAATATTATACTAAAGTGTTTGCATAGACAATCTTTTTGTTCTATTAAGATTAGTTATGTCTACAAATGTGATGCTCATTTTCTTCTGTCTTATTTATCTTTACAAATAATATTAAAAAAAACCTTTGTATTCAAAAATATGAGTAATATTTTAGACAAAATTTATTGTTGCTAGAATTTCTAAATCGATGCTACTGTTTTCACCTAATCTTAACTCAAACATATGGGCAGTAATATTTAAATATCTCCTTTATAAACAGGTTTGCATTTTTATCTAAGATAGGCATTGATAATGGCTAAAGTTGATTTGTGATTTATATATAAAGTTATGTGAGGGGAAAACTCACAGCAGCTTCTATTTCACCTCTGTGTTGGTTCTGTTTGGTCTGCTATCACAATGTACCAGTGAGAGGGGCCTAAACAACAGCAGCTTACTCTGTCACAGCTCTGGAGGGTGAAAGTTCAAGACCCAGATATCCACAGGCTTTATTTCTTCATGAGATTTGTAACAGTGGTCCCTTCACCTTCTGAATATAGCCCTCCTTGCTTTAAGATCTATTTTTTTAACGTTTTTTTCTTTCTTCTCCCCTCTCTCTCTCCCTAACAAGATTAGGGAGACATTGTTATCTTTTCTTGCCCTAGTTAACTGCCCTTGAACACACCCACTACAGGAAGGAGATGCCTGCTGAGGATCTGGGAAGTGAATATCTCCCAAATTAGCAAGTGAATTCTAACACACCATCAGGGCACCCTGGAACCCCCTACCAGAGCACACCTGGAATGTAACCCTTGAAGTCCCTTTAAAACCCCCCTGTCTCTCCTGATCAGGAGAGTCACAGCCTTTGGGACAGGAGTCCCCTGTGTTTCTCCTTTGTTAGCAAAGCAATAAACCTTTTCCTTTTTTCTCAAAATTGTATCCTCATTATTAAATTGACATTGATTGGCATTAGGGACAGGGACCAAGCTTTTGGTTACAGACTCACTCTTCCTTGGCTTTTAGATGGCTCCTTCCCACAGTATCTTCACAAAGTCTTCCCTCTGTGTGTATCTATGCTTTAATATACCAAAGCCTGCCCTTATAATCTCAATTTAACTTATGTCTCTAAAATCTTGTCTCCAACATAATCACATTCTAAGAGATTAAGAATTCAACATGTAAATTTTGAGTCAACTTTGTTCAGCCAGTAACAGCCCCTCACCCCTAAATATGACATACATATATACAAGAGAGAGGAATAATTATTTTAGAAAACTGGGCCAGAATCAAATTTAAAAAGCAAGTTAAAACACTTTATTTATATACTTTTTTATAATGCTTATTTAATTTACAGGGGGCTCTGTGTATATTTGTGTATGCATACATATGCATGATAATCAGACCATAAGGAATTCAAAACATACTATTGTTTTTGTAAAGCCAGATGACCCAAAGGAGGTGAATTAAAACCGCTGGGCAAGGCTTTATTGAAATATGCTCTCGGGCTAAAGTCTCCCATCCATCAGAGTGCGTCTGGGAGAACCGCACATGTGTTCCGTGGTATAGAAAACTTTAAAAGGCCCGGTCAGGAAGGGGAGGGCTTAAGGCAGGAAGAGAAAGTCAGGGGATCCTGCTGAGGTCAGAGTCCTTTCGGAATGAGCCAGGAAGAATGGTGGCAGCCATACTGTGTGTTCTGTGTTCCTTTGTGCATGTGGCCTGTGGCATCGGGGGCGGCCATGTTGGTGCGTTGTGCATTTGCCTCACTAACCTAACAGTTCTAAGTTTTTTGTTTTTTTTTTTCTGTTATAAATAAGTTTTAATAATGCTAGTCTAACAACAAATACAACAGTTTGGTTTTATACCCTGATATATTATAAAGTTACCTAAGCCCGGCGTGGTGGCACACGCCTATAATCCCAGCATTTTGGGAGGCTGAGACAGGAGAATGCCGAGTTCAAAGCCAACCTCAGCAATGGCAAGGTGCTAAGCAACTCAGTGAGATCCTGTCTCTACATAAAACAAAAATTAGGGCTGGGGATGTGGCTCAGTGGTCGAGTGCCCCTGAGTTCAATCTCCAGTACAAAAAAAAAAAAAAAAAGTACAATTAATTCTTATTCTATTTTTGTATGAAAACATTAATATCATGAAGATTATATGTCATAGCTAAACACCAATACACTTTAAAATTGATGATTTGTTTGCTTCGTAAATTAAAATGAAGTCCATGACATTAAGAAGTGAGTATAAGTTCATTTTAATGTGTTTGAGTATTTTTATGAATATCTGTATCTTGAAAATTTACATGCATATATCTGTATGTGTGTATTCATATATATTTATATTACATATATTTCTATATGTATATATATATTTGTATATATTCTGTGTTTATGTATGAGTGCAAATATATGTATGTGTGTGTATATATATAATAAATAGAAAAAATTAAATTAACTTCTTTCTATATTAATTGGTTCTTAATTGATTCATTAGAGATTTTTAGGATTTGTAAGTCAGTGAATTTAAATTACATACTTATGCAAGCACTTAAAGTTGTTGCACATATTCTCAAAAAGAAAAGTGTACTTCATTTAGAACGCTACCTTTCATAAAAATATTGGTGAAGGTTTGTTAAATACGGAATCTTCAACTGGCACCTCTGATGCAGGTAGCCAGTTTCCCAGGAATTTCCCTCTCTAATTAGCTACAACAAAGCCTGCTCTTTTCTGAATCCTGTGGTCAGCCCTTTGGTGAATAGGGGAAAAGGGTGAACAACAGGAAGCAGCTTAAGCAGATAATGACAAGAGGAAAAAAATAAGCCAAACAAACCAAAGCAAGAATCGAATTCACCTTATGCTACCCAGGTCTCCTCCAGCTGGAAAAGGTCAATAGCTCCTAGGTGCAGAGTTGAGGGGAGTGGACCAACACTTTGTGAGAGTGTTTGCTGGAAGCAGCCCTGAAGTGTTTCTTAATATTATACACTCATGTATTCCTTGGATTCAGGTGGTGTATTAAACAATATTACCAATGTGCCTACTATTTGCTTTGTTTGATGATATTAACCAATATTCCTGTGTATCGGTGAAGCTGAATTATTTTTGCTAGAAGAAGCAGGGCATAAAGAACAACCTAAATTTGATGAATTGATTTTACTTTTCTTATCATGTGCATCACTGTCCTTTGTTGTAGTCCTGACTGACAAAATTAGCAGTAATAATCATTGTTTTAGCACAAGTATAAGGTCAGTTGTTGCTGTTATTCAGGTAATAAAAATAATGACTTTAAAGAGTAGATGGTGAGAGTACACTGTCAGAGGGAATCCACAAGTTATTGATCAGGGTGAGAGTTGATGGTAGGGAATTAGGATAAGATGAAGAACAGTGTGCATATCTTATAACAGTTTTTAAGTATAATAAAAAGAATCCTTGGATGAATAGTTTTCTAGTGAAGAAAAGGGAAAAAAAAGAACATACATATATACAAAGGATATGCAGAATAATTTGTGGAACAGGATACACAAAAAGAGACATGATTTGATAGGATCTTGTTGTCTTTCCAAATCTGAACACACTCAGAACATTAATCAAATGTCAGAGTTTTAAAAAGTGTATTAGTTGCATTCAGGTTTGTTAAATATACCTATCGTCTTAATTACTATTTATATTTTTAAGTGGATATCATGACTGTGTTATGTAAGCATTCAAGTAATTTATTCTCTGTCCTAATATTAGTCTTTAAACACAGGAAGGAAACCTACGGCTAATTAGTACTTTAAAAAATCATGACTTATTTTTAAACAGCCAGAACTCTAGAAGAAATTGTGTCTTACAAAACAATCAAGTTTTATTTATTGTGAACCAAAGATCTCAGTAAGAAAGTAAAATACTATATATTGGTATTTTATCAATATGTTAAAACCATAACATTTGGTGATTAACATCGGGAACGGCGGGGGTCACTGAAGGAACTGAGAACACCCAGTCTTGCAGGGACTATCTACTCACACATTACCAAAGCAAAGAACAATAGTTAGAAAAAAAAAAAAAAAAAAAGGAAAGAAAGAAAGACGTAAAGAATTTAAAACTAGGAAAAATGAGGGAAATTGTGGTTAAATGTGACAATGAAATGTGGGTCTTATTTTTGATAAACATTATTAATAAAAGAAAACTTACACATAATAGATTATTTTTGCACAGTGATGAGACCAGAGATGATACCCGTATTCCGAATCCCATTCCCCTGGTGTTGAAGATTGAACACCCAAAAAAACACCAAATCAAGAGCAAAAAGTTTGCTTTCATGGATAGAACTGAGAGGGAGAAAGAGGGAGGAGGGGGAGAGAGAGAAAGAGAGAGAGAGAGGGAACAAAGACTCCTCTTCCTTTGCAGAGGGGTCCAAAGCTAGTGCCAGAGGGAGGGAGTAGGGGTGTCCTCTTCCTTTTATACATTTTAGGTTTTCTTTCCTTTCTACTCCTGTCCCCTCCTCCTCTGGTCTTGCCTGTGTGTGCTATGTGACTGGTCACCAAAAATCCAGGAGAGAAGCTACCTAGAAAGGCAGGAAGGGAGTCACCCAGGTTTACTCAATAACAGCTCCTTGTTGAGAGGAACAATTCCCTGGAGGCAGGTAACCTTGACAACAGGTTGGAGGAGAGGGAAGTGCTCTGGAGGTAGTAGGATTTTATTTCCTTTGAATCAGCCCCCATCTTCTGACCCAATCATTCTTTACTTTTGAGTGGCCTTTTGTCACAGCCTCAACAGCATTCCCATTTCTGTTTTTTGGTTGTTAAGTTTCACCTTCTGTTAGATATTTAAGTTTTATCTATTTTTAAAAGTATTCATTAAACAGGATTTTGGATACGCCTTTACTCTTTCAGCACAGTAGAAATAGAACCATCCTAATTTTGGTTACTATTTTCATTTTTTAAAAGTTATTGAATTAGTTAAATTCCTGTATTTCATCTCTCCCCTGTATCACCAGCTACAACATATTGGTATTTTATCATAATGTGTCTAAGGATAAATTTATTTATATTTATTCTGCATTGAAACTGCTAGATTCTTGGAATAATGAATTGGTATCTTACGTCAATTCTGGTTGCCTCTGACCTGCTCCTTGACTGTGGCTCTGAGTTAAACATTCACAATGCCTTCTGTTCTGCCCTCCAGAACTCCACTCTCCTAAGCCTGCACTGTGTGCTATTTTACATTATATTCTGACAACTTTCAATTTTTAAACTCTTTGTTCTGGTGAGTTTAATTTGCTGTCAGTATCGTTTTATTTATGCTTGGTTATTTATTTTCCATTTATAGATTTTTAATCTACCAGGATTTGGAGTCAATTCTGATTTTTGGCTTGAGACTCAAGATGCGTTTTAAAAATTTAATCTCCCCCAAAACATCATTTCTATTTTTGTATTTACAGTGCTTTGTTTCTTTGAGTGTTCAATTGTTATCAGTTGTAGCCTAGTCAAGATCATATTCTGAGATTCTAGGTAGACATGAACTGTAGTGGGTACTATTCAACCAACTATGATATTTAAGAGCATGAATCTCACTACTCCACTAGAGAACCTGGCATGTAGCACCTGCAAGAATTATAGCCTTTCAGAGTCTCCGCTCCTTTAGGTGCAAAAGAGGAATAAAATGAATTGCTTCATAGGGCTGATGTGTAGAAGAAATAAGATAGCTCTGATGCCACAGACCTAGTGACTATGCCTAAAGGCTTCCGTAATTAGAAAAGTGGCTTAGGCTCCACTGGATGCTTAGGAATTCAACAATAACAAAAAAGTGGAAATGTCATTGGCCATTGCTGGGCCTCCTCAACAGGCCAGCTGTGGCCTGGACAGAATAGAAAGTATGTTTAATCCTAGAGGGGATTCTGAAGTACAGCCATCCACTTGGGTAACAACCTAGGCCAGCTCTTCATTTCTCTGACAGGGAAACTGAGACCCAGAGAGGGTCAAGCAAGGTATAAGTAACTGTGGATTTCAGCAAAATCTCAGCGACCATATTTGGCATCATATTTGGCATGCAGTGACCATCTCTCTAGAGTTTACACCGCTGTGAGTGACATGGGGCAGTGAGGTATTTTATCTCCTTGCCCTGGCCAGGATTTAGGGCTTAGAAGTGATTAGGGCATCTCACATGGTAAGTTTAAGGTCAATGAACTGATGATCAAAGATGATAAATGTAGTTTATAAAAAATTTAAGTAATGAAAGAAAAAATACAATGTAGTAAATCAGTTACTAAACAAAAATTAGAAATGTTTTTAGGGCTAAATTAAAAGTATTTGTTTCCTGAAGGTTGATAGATTTAGTGAAGCATCCTTGGAAGCTTCTGGATGACCCACCTCAACCATTGCATGGGCATGCACTCTCTCTCTCTCTCTCTCTCTCTCATACACACACACATGAGCGCACGCACGCACGCGCGCGCGCGCATATACACACACAAAAATGAATTCATAATAGATCACAGACCTAAACATTAAATTTAAAAATATAAAAACTTAAAGAACAAATTTTAAGAGAAATTGTTTTGACATTGGAGTTTGTGATGAATTTAAATATGTAACACCAAAATGTAAAATCCATTACAAAAATAATACATTGTATCTTTTAAGGCTCTTTTAAGGCATAATTCACAAGTCATGGGTAGTATGATAATCTTTATAAATCACATATGTGATTAAGGCCTTCTTTCCAGAATATATACTTATAAATCAACAGTGAGAAAGTAAATCTCTCAAATTCAAAAAGAGACAAATTGTGAAGTACAGGTATTTCACCAATAATCATAGATATGTATAGTTTTTTTTTTTTTCAGAAATAACCCTCATTAATGTATTTATTTATTTCTTCCTGTCTTTGCATGAATTATAAAATGTTATTACCCTACACACATTGATTCATTGCCTGCTTTTTGCACTTAAGTTATATAACATGGACATATTCTTGTGTCACTCCTCTATATCCTGACATATAATGACTGATCATTCCAACATATGAATATACTGTGATATATTTATGAACATATCATAATGAGTTTTACCAAAATGTGTGGATAAATGGCCAAATATGCTCAGGAAAAAAATTTTAACATTACTTGCCATAAAGAAGATATGCTTAAACTACAATGTGATACTGTTGCATATCATTACAATGACTACAAATCCCAAAAGTCTGATAAGGTAAAATGCTGACAAGGTTTGGGAGTAACAACAACTCTTTTTCATTACTAGTGGGAATTGAAAAATATATACTTTGAAAGATTATTTGGCAATTCATTATAAACCTGATAAGATTTATCATTCAACTCCACAATCAGGTTCCTAGGTATATTTAATCAGTGAACTGAAAATTTATTTTCACTCACAAACCTGCATATGCATGTTGACATTTTATTTAATCATAACACTAAAAACTAGAACCAACCAAGATGTTTTTGTACAGAAAAAAATGGACAAACTGTGTTATATCCATAGAATGGAATATTATTTAGTGATGAAAGGTAACAAATTATTGATTCATATATTACCATGAAAATATCTTATGTACATATTTCTTTGCAAAAGAAGCCAGATCTAAGATGTCATGTATCATGTTACTATATATATATAATACATTCTTGAAAAGACAAACAAAAATAAATTAAATCATTGATTTTCAAGCACCGGCAGCCAGTGAGTGGTTGAACACAAAGGGGACACATGGATAGTCCATGTGATTAAACTATTCATAGTTCTGCCATGATGAAGTCATGACTCACTCTATTTGTCATAACTGAAAGAACTTTACATTTCAAAGAGTGAATTTAATGAATGAAACATTTAAAAAAATCAATGAGGAGCTTAAGGGATCTCAAGGAATGCAGGATGTGAGACTAATGGTATTAAAAATGTAGGACATGCTTCATTGTAGGGGTAAAGAAAAAAGGGACTAACCTAATTAACTTTGAAATGTTATGTTTTGAATGAAATCTGTAATGATAAAGACAAAAGAGTCAGCATATAAACACTATGTTCTTGTAGGTAAGTTTCAAACCTGAGGTTGAAGAAATAAGTTATTGGAATGCGCTTAGTGAGAATGAGATTCTTATTGTGTAGGTTACAGATAAATAAAAGAAGCCTGAAGTGAATAAATTGGTGATATGTTAGAGCCAGATATATCAGTTTAATATTAATACAAATGGACACTCAGAGATAATTATGGACCCCTATGAATGCAAAGGTTAGTATGCATACCTTTGTTTCCTTACTCCTGCTGGGAGGGCTTGGAAGCAATATCTCCGTGGAAATGAGCACATACAGCACCCATATCTTGATTTCTAAATACTATTTACAAGTAAAGAGATCCAGAAATTTTTAAAGATATTTTTAATTCTTGAGGCTACATCAAGAAAAATTTAACCCCAATTTGGAACATATGTGAATATCAGAAAAAAACAACTACAAGTTGCATGTTGGGGTATGTAAACTAAAACTACAAGTTGGGGTATGTAACTTCCCACTCAAAAAGTGAATACTGTTACATCATAATCTTAGACTTCTCTGTGATATAGCAGCTGTTCAGTTTAGTTCTCAATGGTCAAATGAAAATAGCAAGCAACAAAAGAAACAATGTAGCATTCGGTTTTAACACAGTATGAAATACATACGTACATATATGAGTCTATACTGAAATAAATTATTAAATTAAAAATGAATGTATAATAATTCTAAATAACTTATGCAGATACTCTCCCATTCAAGAAGCAGAATGCAATTCCCTTTTGGTACTTGAGGGCCGGCTGGGTACAGTGACTTGATTTCAAAGAAGAAAGTGTAGTAAAAGGGAGAAACCTAGTAAGCACTCCCTGGTCCAGATGATTAAGATTAGCATCAGCAGGGATAACTCAAGGTGACAGGATTTACCCTCTGATGTATGATCACAAGGGCATGCAGGACACATCTACAGCATGATTCCTGTGAACCATAACCCAGTCTTATCATGGAGAAGTTAGAAAACTCAAATCAAGAATATAGCATAAAGTACCAGGTGAGTAATGTCTCAAAACGGTCAAGATAACCAAAATACATCAACTCTGAGCAGTCACTAAAGCCAAGAGGAACTTTCAGATTCATGTCAATTAAAAGTAATGCGGCATTCTAGTTGGGATCCTGGAAATGAAAATATGTGTTTTTGTGGTAAAACTAGTGTAGTCTAAATAAACTATAGAGTTTAGGTAATAACAACAGACTAGTTTGGGTTCTTAGTTTTGAAAGTGTGCCATGAAAAGTTAAGAAATTTACAGTGTGGAAATTAGGTGAAAGATATTTTGCATAACAATTCTGCCCTTTCAATACCTTATTGCCTTTCCAAATTACAACATAACATTTGGTAGTGTTGCCTTTGACATCAGATATGACACAGGTCTAATTTTATGTAATAGGCCATATTTAAAACAGTGTGTGCTGGTACCTCTCAATGTAAATCAAACATCTTTCAGAAGGGTCTAAGGGCAATTAAAATTAAGCAAAATGAAAATTAAAAGACAATACCTAATCTACATTGGTTAGAAAACTCTGAATCTTAAAATTCTGTAGCCCAGAAATTCTCACCAGAAAAACATGTATGTGTGTATATGTATGCCTGTTTGTATCAATAAAGGGAAGAAAACTAGCTCCACTAAATACAAAATACAGTCTGATTAAGATACTGATTATATGCATGAGACCTTCTGGAATTTCAAGTATAATGCAATTTATTTGATCTTTGAAGAAGCAAAGAATTCTGAAATCTTAATTTAAAAATTAGGTATATCCTTAGCAATATTTGAAATACTCATTTCCTTGGAAAATGCCAATATTTATTTAAAAAGCTATATTAATCTAATAAAATAATATTTTCTTTCATTTTTGTTTGAAAATAAACCTGGTGATATTTATTCTCAAGTCAATAATTTGATAGTTTTTTATACTTTATGTATTCTAAGAGCCAATTGGTAAATTATCTACACCCAGGATTATTCCAGTATTTAACAAAATGTCCCTTGGAATTTTTCTCAAATATTTATTGCATTTATTTTGAGAGCACTGACTAGAAATAGAAAGTAAGAAGTACATTCAAATGGGGACTCATTTGTGGTGACTTAGTGGGTCTAACGATAGGTAGATCATAATGGACAATTCTTACCAAATAATCTCTGATGATTCAGTGTTCATTATCTACAAAAGATTCTTTGCATGACAGAAACTGCTTCATAAAAATGCCTAACTCTTTGAAGTATAAGTCTAAGCCCTTCTCCAATATTTCAGTAACCTGTGATATGACTCTTTGCATTAAGATTAAAAAAAAAAAAAAAAAAAAAAAAAAAAAAAAAA